>JAZDUA010000835.1:427500-474457 GCA_038098605.1 Gryllus longicercus | reverse complement strand
CCAGTGCATTATTGCGTCTTTTTGGCTCGTCTTCCGTCGCCTGGCCGAAGCAAGAAATGATATATGATGATTTGCGACCCGACCCGCCGAGGCTTGAGACAAGAGCGAGAGGCGGCACGGCCGGGGGTGGCCAGCGGGAGTGGGGGCGGGGCTGAGGAACGAACGGGAAGAAGAGAGAGAGAGAGAGGGGGGGAGGACGCAGTATTGGGGAGGAAATTGGTGGGGTGGGTGTTTCTCTCGACTTGGTGGGAAAAGTATAGTTTGTTTTCTGAGTATCCTAATTGGCCGCAGAATTTTCTGCTCACGTTCGAAATAATGGCTGCTAGTGGGATGGGAGAATTGTTGGCAATAACCAAGCTGTTAGCCAAAACAGGCACTCATATATAAGCACTCATATGCCAACGATGAATTCTTCTTCCACAAGAAAGTTAAAATATTAGCATTGAATAAAAATGTATACTCAGCTAAAGAAAAAAATGTATATTCGTATTTGAAACTATATGAAAGAAAATGAATTTATAACTCGTAGTTTTAAACAAGAAACACTCTTTATATACATCTTGGTTTCACTACTGAGTTAATATAAGAAAGAAAATGAGAGAAGCTTATTAATCAATAAGAGATGACATACAGAATTAGACTGCGTTTAGATAAAAACATTTTATTTTAAGTATATTTGTGTAACTTCTACGAGTACATAGTATTCGACGAATTGTTTTTCTTGATAATTTGTTTAGATAGTTCAAAGACTGTCATTGTTAAGATTACTTCTGATAAAGTCCTTCAAGAAATGTGCGAGTGATCAACATTAAATATTACCAGACGCACTGCAATTTTGTCTGTTCTCGTACGTGAGTGAAATAAGGTAGGGACAGTGCCTGTCCTGATTTAGAGTTTCCTTGCTGCTTTGTGTGGTCACTAAAGAACTGTTAGAAAAAAATATATAGGAAGGATCCGAACCTATAACAGAGGGTATAATACTCGTATATGTCTATTTACAGCGCATCGCCACCTCCATATGGAGACACTTAGTTCGGTGTTTCTGCCGTGGAAATTCGTATCCACCGTTCACCCTTTCCTTGAATTCTGTAATACACTATACATACCAGACAACGCTCTACCTTGAACCTGCAAATGAGACATTTTCTCGGAACCAGAATGCCAGGTGACCTGGTTAGAAGGGTTTCATTGTCTTTTCATATCCGGAATCAGATGATTTATGGAAATCTTCAGGGTAACTACAAAGTTGAAAACACAATGCAAGGGACTTGCAAGTGACTTCATTTCAGCTGTTGATATGTTACGTTTTGCATTTGTTGTGCACTCGTGTTATGGATAATGCAGAAATACTTCCCTAGTTTTAAATATTATCTCATTAGTATTATTGTCAAAATTTAAAATACTTGTAATGAAAACACTATTTTTAGAAGGATGTTGTAAATTGTATAACATGGCATAACTTTGATACATTTTCTGAATCCAAGAATCTCTGATCCAATCTCAGTATTTCATTTGCATCATTACGCTAAGCGTGCACCTAACTTAACTCGAGTGTCTTGGTATTACACTACCATCAATTGCTATCAATCGCGCTAAACTTTTATTCAACTATCTCGCTCTCTCGTATTCTTCCTCTACTCCAACCCTGATGGCGTAGTAGCTCTATCCATCTACTACAACACTAAATCTTTATCCCTTTAGACCTCCATTTCACTGGCCTCACTTCCCTTATAACCCACTTACCTCACTACCACTTGCCACTTCTACACTTCCAATCCTCTTACCCGTTTTCCGTGCACCATGCTACCCGCTCGCAAAACCTGTACATCCTTAACTACCGTTCAACCTTCTTATACTAAGATCACCACAGTAATCAAATTTTCCATTAGTTCTTTGCCCCAGTTAAGCTAATATACTATTAATCAACTTCACCACTACCCAGCTTATCCCCTACCTACATATCCTATCATTTAACTATCCCACAATATACTCGTCCTATTACCTCACTATACCCCTATCTTCTCATCCTATTACCCCCGCAATTCCATTACCTTTATATCCCAAAATTTCGTTACCTTATTACCGTGTTGTCCAAATACCTCACTATCACACTGTCCTTACTACCGAATAACACTCCAAATCTTCATCTCAAATCCTTTACATCATAATACCCCTATATCGTAATACTCGATTACCAATACCCTTATATGATTATGCAACACTATCCCCATTACCCAGTATCACACCATCCCTCTATCCCATTACTTGTGTATGTCCCACTAGCCCACTGTCTCATTACCCCACTGTCCACACTGTCCGGATTCCCGACTGTCGCGCGAGCGCAGCGGCGCCGAGCGCCTGTTAGGTGCGTGCGGAGCGAGTAATGCAGCGTGGTAGGGACTCTTCATGAAACCCCGGGCGATTGTCGCGTGCCCAACTTAACGCCACGACGCGCCGCAACGGCCACCGGGGCGACGCTGCCCCGCCGCCCCTACAACGCCCCGCCCCACCCCACCTCATCCGGAACCCGCCCCGCCCCACCCCCCCCCCGCCCTGCCCCACCCGCCCCACCCTGCCCCGCCCTTCCCCACCTACCCCACCCTGCCCCCACCCTGCCCCACCCGCCCCACCCTGCCCCACCCGCCCCACCCTGCCCCACCCGCCCCACCCTGCCCCACCCTGCCCCACCCGCCCTGCCCCACCCTGCCCCACCCTGCCCCACCTGCCCTGCCCCACCCTGCCCCACCCTGCCCCACCCTGCCCCACCCGCCCCACCCTGCTCCACCCGCCCCACCCACCCCGCTCTGCCTCACCCCACCCCACCCCGCTTGTGCCACACCGCCCCACCCGCCCTGCCCCACCCCGCCCCACCCGCCCTGCCCCACCCTGACCCACCCACCTTGCCCCACTCCGCCCCACCCCAAGACGCCCCACCCCACGACCGCTCCATCCCTCGGCCCCACCCCGCCCCACCCCGCTCCACCCGCTCCGCCCCGCCCCGCCTCTCTCCCTGCCTTGCGTCGCGCACAGCTAAATTAAAGCCCCGCTTCCTCTGTTTCAGGTGAGTGCCGCACTTGAACTGTAGCATCCCAGCCGCCCCCGATGTCAGCGGTGGAGGGGTGGGCGAGCGGGCGGCGCGGCGTGGCGTGGGCCGACCAGCGGCCGACGCCGCCCCGCCCCCACCCCGGGTGAGTGAGTCCTCCATCTCGTAATGAAACGGCAGCTTTTTTCCCCCTCTCTCGTCTCTCTTGTGGCTGACCTCTCACTTTTGCGGGCTCTGCCGGACCGGGACAAAGAACGCGCGGACGCTGTACTCCGACCGCTTCTGGCGCTGGCTGGCGGTCCCACCGCCCACCGCCCGCGGCCGGCGCCGGCGCTGTCAGCGAGCAGACCGCGGCTGTTGCCTGCCGGGTCGGCGGAAGCCACTCAACGGCGGCTTCATAATCCGCGTGTGTGCCGCCTTAACACCCTTGGCACAATTCAATGAACTCTGCTCACGCCAGGGGTTTTCTGGCGCGGGGCCTCCTTTTGTTATCAGTAACGGAGCGCCAAGTATACTTAAAGCGTATCATATGAGTGAAATATATTTTGCCAACGATTGGTAGAGAGATTAGGATCCAATATAACCTGACGATAGTTTCGACAATCACTGCGATTCAGAATTAAGTTTATATTCCATGAAATGTAGATTTATCTACCAATACCCTAACTGCCTACGGTATAGACCTTCCTTAGAGCTCATTATTTCTACAATTTCATGTTCTTTGTTTTAATATGTCCTGTCGTTATTTTATATTCCTCTCCCCTATTATTTACTTCTTGAAAATGGCATTTCATTCTTCAAGTCTGGTGTTTGCTTCCTTCATCAATTCTCTTCACGAATTAATCATTAATTACCACCTTTCTCCCTGGGGGTTTCCTCACCTCCTTAACTTTTGATTGTGCTGTATCGAATTCAGACTTTCCTCACTTACTCTTTGTTCCTACGCCTCATGGCTCCCCCACCGCCATCACCTCTGCCAGTGCCTCCACCGCTCACGCCCCCCCCCCCAACTGCACGTGTCCCAACTCCCAACGCCATCTCCCCGCCATCGCCACCGTCGCCCCCACTCTCGCTACTCCGCCGCCCCCGCCACCCCCGTCCCCGCCGCCGCCGTCCCCGCCGCCGTCGTTCCCGCTGTCCATCGCCACCACCGCCGCCACCACTGCCATCGCCACCGCCACCGCCACCCCGCCACCACCACCGCCACCCCGCCACCGCCATCTGCGATCTGCCATCTGCCACCGCCCCTGCCGCCGCCGCCGCCACCGCCACCGCCACATCCACCCACCGCCACCGCATTTCCGAGTGCATTCGGTTCTGCCACACGCCCTGCGGGTCTCCGCAACCACCGCCCCCTGCCGTCCCCACGACCTTCCCCGCCTCCTCCACCGCCGTCGCCCCCTCTTCTTTCGCGGCGGCCGCAGCAGCAGCAGCAGCAGCGCCTCCAGCGAAGCGCGCGCGCGTGCGTTTGTCCGTAACGAAGGCGCCTGGATTTCTTTCCCCCGGGGGGCCCTGGGGCTCTGTGACCGCGGCCGCCGTCGCCGCCGCCGCCGCGACGGCCGAATCACGCCAGGCATACAAATGGGTGGGCGCAGGCGCCCGTCCAGCTCGCCTTTTTGCGCTGCGAGAGGCCATAGCTTCAACTAACAACGGCGCCAGGCTAACGTACTCAGTTTCAAGTAATGGATTGTACTGAACTCTTATATTCATTTCTTTGTACAAATCGCATTGCCATTTACGTAACTTTTGCAGGAGACAATACATTCGTATTTCAAAAGATCCGAAAGGAGAGTTGTGGTTTTCATTCTAATAAAGTGGTTATGCAGACTTTGGTATCTGTGTGTTTAAAAAACGCAGAAACAGTTAAAACCCATTTACTCGGTGCTTCGTCGCAGCCAGAGCCGTTTGGAGTCACCGAGCGAGCCGACGTGGCGTGGCTGCCGATAAAGACATACAAATGTGTGGGCGAGACGGGGTCGAAGTCCGTTCGTCTAGTTTTTGCTCGCGACGAGAGATGCAAGAGTGCCATCGGAGGGCAAGCCCCTAAGCGAGAGGCTCCGCCGCCAGCACCACCGCCTCCCACGCCCTCGCCTCGCCGCCGCCCCCCCGCCCCCCGCCCCCCGCCTCCGCCACCGCCTCCGCCTCCGCCTCCGCCCCCCGCCCCCGCCATCGCCCCCGCCCCCGCCCCCGCCCCCGCCTCCGCCTCCGCCTCCGCCCCCCTGCCACAGCTCCCGCCACCGCCCCGCTCACTCGACCCAGCTTCCCACTCCTACACCTTCCACATACTGCAACCCCTTTCACCTCAAGCGCACTCTCCGCCTTGTTGTTCCCTCTGTCTGGTATCCACCTTCATTAACTCTTTTTTATGCAATCCCATCCGACTCACTTCTTTCATTCTCTGCCGTCTACTATTCCTCCGATATCGCAACTCCCTCCCTTCTCTGTATTTCTCATCTTATTTATGTCCTTCATTATTTCCATCATCTTCTCCTGCGAACAGTCGCGACATTTGCTTGCAATGGTCTCTTTACAACTCGCTCCTACTATCCGTCCTCTGTGCGCTGGGTTTGGCGCCTGGTAACGAGGATTCAGGTCGATGGCCCCCATCTCGGCTCGTGCCCAACTTCAACGCTGGGAGGATGCAGTTTGGCATTTACGCGTCGATAGTTGTCACCAATTCGATGCTATCGACAGTTTTGGACGGCTGGTTTTGTGAGAAAGTCGAGAGACAAGTCTGCGATTGAGGAAAAAAATGTCCTATGAAAGTTAGAGCTCTATTTCACAATATTTATACTCACAACTATTGTTATTTATTGGTAATTCAGATGGTTTCGTGTGAGAAGGCATAGAAAGCATAGAAGGCTGAATATCATTAATCAGGTTATCAGTAACAGTAATTATATTATAAATGTGCGTATATAATTTAAAAAAGAAGCGTCCAAATGTAAATAGTTTGTAAGATTAGGATTAATACCTAGGTTTTCGCCCCGACCCACAAACTGTAAAAGCAATATAAAATAAGTCATTTATACATAGAGACTAAGAAGATATGATATAAATTATGGAGATTTAAACTTTGTATAAAGTACTATTAGAATATCATTAACCAATAACTATCTCAATTCCCCGTAGAAAGACATTTGAATGTGTCCCTTACGTTGGAGTTTGTTTTTGCAAATATTTGCCACAACCGTTTCCCTTTCCAGCATAAACTTTTTATAGTATTTTAGCACGTTTCTCGATATTGATATTAACCTTGGTGGTAAAAAATAATTGCTTAAAGAGAATTTGGTTGAAATTTGTCTCGGTAATATTACGAAAGTTTGGAAGTACTCAATGTTTCATTCTTGAACAGGGTTGCGAAAATTGATGTACTATTTTCATTTAGTTATGATAAATCAATTCTTTTGAATGCTGATAGAATATTTCTAAATTATTTCATTATTTACTTTAACCGTCGCAATATTAATTTTAATATATTAATTATATTTTAATATTAAACGTTAATCGCACCATCGTAATAATTATGAATTTTTATTTCTTCTAAAATCTACATTTTGCGAATGAACTGATTCGGTCACTCGATAGAAAATTGGGACCCATCTGCTAAAATTGGAAACAGAATTTCAATAAAATATCAGTTTTAGTTATTGCATATCGTGACTCCTTATCTGTTGCACCATCCACCGACCAATCTGCACTTTGCGCGCGAAGGGTGTGGCGCGTGGGGTGACCTGGCCCGCTCCCAGACGTCGCCCGTCCCCCGGCGCCTAACGAGCTTCGTCGGGCAGCGCCCTGGGGAACACCTCCGCCGCCCACGCCTTGCGGCTTCGGATGCGTTATTCATGTGGGCCACCGCAAATGGCACCGCCACCCCCCCTCGCCGCTTCGACAACCACCGGCCCCACCCGACCACCGCCGCCATATCGCTGCCGCCATTGCCGCTCCCAGCGTCGCGCGCCACCGCCGACCTCAAAGCTGACCCCAACGCCCACCCTAGCAACCCCCCACCCCGCCGTCAGTGTGCTCGCATTACCGCAGCAACTACTGCCACCGTTATCACCATCGCCACAAGTCAACTATTATTATTGCACCGCCAAATCGGTTACCGCTGCCACCACCAACATGATTACCAGCACCACTACTAACATTTCCACCGAAACGATTGCCACCACCACCACCACCACATAACCTCTACCTCCACCATCATTATCATCACCACTACCATTAAAACGATTACCACCATCATGAACAACAACAAAAACAACAACAACACGATTACCACCACTACCGACATGATAACCACAACTACCAAAACCATTGACATCACTATCCCCTATTCCTTCTACTTTCTAAAACCATTCCCTCCACCAAATCGGTTACCACAGTCATCTAAAAACCTATCACGACTGGCAATGCTTCTACTAAAACTAAAAATTCCACCGCCAACGCAATCACAACGGATTCCATTGAATCCGCCACCCTTTTATTGTTCTTACCCCTGTCATTATTCCGTTTATGGAATAGTAGTTTTTACTTACTTAATAACTCCGTCACTCGCTCCGCGAAGTACCAACTGTATCCACATTTTCCTCGAAAACAGAAACAAATACCCACCTAATATCACACCCTGCGCGGGTAGCTAACGTGTCCGTTTGTCCTCGTTACAACCATCAACTTCCCCTCCCCCAAATCTCCTCAACCTCTTACCTCACCGTCACTGTCAGAGCCGAAATCTCCACTTCCCTTCCACGTTCGGCATCGCCTCCACGGCCGCTTTCGTCTCACGCGTCCGGGCTCGAGCCCAGGCGCGCCCGTGATCCGGTTCGAAGCGGCCCCTGGGGTGTTTCGCGAGAACTAAAGTCCCGGCTTCTGCCCCGTGCTCTCCTGCCCTCCTGTCCTCCGTCGGGTTAGCGGCTGGGGACTCTTTGGCGTCGGAGCACGCTCCAACACCGCCTTCATGGACCCGTTCGCCTCACGCTTTGCGTCATCTATGGGGAAAGAGTGTGATGAAGCACTTCGTTCATGAAGAGTTGCATTCCCGCGAGAAAATAGGTCGTATCCTTTACATTTATATCTTACTTTACGTTTATATTGTCCTTTACATTTATGACCCCATTTCTGAAAATATGCGATGGACATTTGTAGCACTACTTAACGCCATTCCCTTGACAAGCACTAGAGGGGGGCTTCTGGAAGTCTGCAGTACGAATTTTGTTCTTATGATCATCAGGTTGAGCATAGATGATGTTTGCTATGAAATTAATCTTATATTTTACTTGATAGAATACAATGAAGAAAGTGTTATTCAACATGAAAGTAAACAATTACTCCTTAATACATAATAAAATTAGTGTTATCGTACAGTCAAAAGTTCTTACTATATAATTAGTACGAATAAAAGAATTTATATGCAAATCTGAGAGAGTTTTATTGCTATTAATATTTCATTAATATTATTATCTTATGTGAACCAATATTAATTATATTACCAATATTTTATGTTTTATTCTTATATTTACTGTTATAGACTGGCGAATGAAAATTTAATACGCGAATACTTAATACACGAAGAGTATTAGAGCATTATACTTTCTCAAACTCGTTTCTCTTACCCATGAGCACCAGGAGTATTAACTTGACGCGCTTTTCTTAAGTAATTTGTTAGAACAGTGAACATACGTAAACATAACACAGGTACACAAAATAAAAAAGTTGTCAGACCAAAAGTCTTGACACACGTTTCTCTATGTTGACGCGCTGAATCCAAATCCGATGCAAGAATTGCGCCACTACATTCCAGTTATTTTTAATGTCGTAAAATTTACAATTTACAATTCCACGGTGGTTTTTTACGATTAAAACAATCTGCAGAAGGGTGGCAAAATTCTGGCTTCTGACTCGGATTTAGCGCGTCGACATACGGAGATAAACTTGTCAAGTATTTGGTAAGACAACAATCTGCGAAAACAAAAAAAAAAATACCATGTCGTGGTGGTTTTTGGCAATTAAAAAAACTGGAGGGAGATGGCACAATTCTGGCTTCAGATTCAACGCGAATTCATTCCGATTCATAGAAAAGCATGTAAAGTCCTTAGGTCTGACAATTTATTTCAATTTTGTGAGCCTGTGTAATTAATAACGTAAACTGAAACTTTGTTAACATAGTTACTGTAACTGATTCTGTTTTCAAGAGCATATAAATATTCGGAATGTGCAGCGAAATGTGTAACATTTTGTTACAGGTGTTTCTCGTGACTTTTTACTTGCTACAGTTATTGTCACCGCTGGTGGTTTTACTGCGTATTGAATATTCATTATTCAAAAAAATAGTGTATTCAAAAGTCGGGAAAACATTGTTTTAGGCTGTTTTGTAATATTTATGAGTGAGTGAATGTAAGTAATGTGAAAAACATAATTCTTGTAAAAGTGACATTTAACATTTACAGAAGAATCAAATCCGCAAATATTTGTGAAGATAAAGAACGGAAAAAATATAAATTGTTTCATGAAACATTAGTGTTGTTTAATAATGTTTTCATAACCGACTTTCTGGATATGCTTTTTCTTTTACTCCGAAAATGGTTTTGTTTTTATTTGGCTGCAAATAACTGTTATGTATTTTAAATTAACTATGAGTTTTTTTTAAAGATCGAATTTAAGGTTCACTGCAATGGAAAAATTTAGCATATTGAACTCTTAATTTAGTTTTTCACATTCTCATCTTTTTAAACTTCACCCCTCTTTTTTTTAGATACGCTGTCTTCTGTTGCATGTCATTGTCATATCTTTATTTTTATTTATTTCACATTTTTGTTCGGTCCGTCTTTCAACATTTATCTCAAGATTTAGGCTCTTCTTTTCTATTTCTATAGAGATGTTAGTACTTATTTTGTTTTGTAATGCTCAGTTCTACATATTTATGAGTTTTCCTATATTTGTTAGAGTTCGAATCTGTTGGCAGACAATTTAAATGAATTATCACAAAACCTATACACTCACTAAATCAATTTCGTAAATGCTGCAACATGTACGAATTTTTTTTCATCATATACACACATGTGTTACATCTTTGTTTTCCTTGGGTGAACACTTCTTGTTGAGAGAACGATATTCTTCTCCGTATACAAATACACCGCTGTTCGGCCTGTACTGCAAATGGACACGGGGTAGTTTGAAGTAAACTATCTTGGTTTTCGAGATGTTCATCTCAACCTTCTAGTTATTCTTCCTTCCATCTAGATTAATTTCTTTCTCCCTTTTTGCGCCTCTTCTTGTAATATTTATCCAATCACATTTTTACTCCTTTGTGCCTCAGATTCTGTCTCTATCTCTGGATTTCTACATATCTATCATGCCTTTTCCAGCGAACAATCTTTTAGTGCATATTTCTTCTCGTCCCTTACTTTCACATTACTACTCCTTTCAATTCAAAAGTATTTATCCGTATTTTCCTGAAATTATCCTAATTCAAAGTATCCAAAATATTCTCATCCTCCGCTTTTCAAGATTTTTTTTTATAATCTCGAATTTCTCATGCTCTTTAATTATCACGACTCTCTCATTTCCAATCTCACCATTCTCCATAAACTTTATGAATCTTTCAAGTCTCCCTGTTATTCCATGTACTGCACTTACACCACTACTCCGTGAATCGTGCTTTCCTTATCAAGACTCCATGAGAGAACCCGTACATCAGAGGCGAACCCAGAGACCGAGAGGAAAAACGGCACCTTCTCAACGACCTGGTGCAAACACAACTTCGGGCTTCATTACATTTTTGAGAAAAAAAATTGCTTTTCTGGGTGCGCCCGCGAATCGTGCGCGCCGTGCCCGCGAATCGTGCCCGCGAATCGTGCCCGCGAAGCGTACGCCGGCACCTTCTCAACGACCTGGTGCAAACACAACTTCGGGCTTCATTACATTTTTGAGAAAAAAATTGCTTTCCTGGGTGCGCCCGCGAATCGTGCGCGCCGTGCCCGCGAATCGTGCCCGCGAATCGTGCGCGCGAAGCGTGTGCCGGCACCTTCTCAACGACCTGGGGCAAACACAACTTCGGGCTTCATTACATTTTTGAGAAAAAATTGCTTTCCTGGGTGCGCCCGCGAATCGTGCGCGCCGTGCCCGCGAATCGTGCCCGCGAATCGTGCCCGCGAATCGTGCGCGCGAAGCGTGTGCCGGCACCTTCTCAACGACCTGGTGCAAACACAACTTCGGGCTTCATTACATTTTTGAGAAAAAAATTTGCTTTTCTGGGTGCGCCCGCGAATCATGCCCGCGAAGCGTGCGCCGGCACCTTCTCAACGACCTGGGGCAAACACAACTTCGGGCTTCATTACATTTTTGAGGGAAAAAAATGCTTTTCTGGGTGCGGCCGCGTGGGCAGCGAGAGTAGCCTTGCTCTGCGCTCCCTCCGCGGTCAGCCCGCCACCTGACTCTCGCAGATGAGATTAACTCCGAGCGGGCTTCGCCCTGCAGTCTCTGTGCTTCTGCAAAACTCCCTCGCACACTCGGACGAGGTAATTTGGACTCGACTTTCTTTGAGAATGAATTGGATGTAAAAGCTCAAAACGTTTCGTAGTCTGTTTTGATTTTATTTTGTGGATCCTCTTCTTTAAAACTTTTCTTTCTCTAAAGAGGCTACTCGAATTCTATTCTTTTAGGATAAAGAGAGTTAAGTGTTTCCTTTTTTGTGCGAACGGAATTAGGTAACGTACGGTGTAATACTTATTAAAACTTTGAATCTACATCTCAATAAATGTGAAATTTTACGATTAATATGTAAAAATTAAATCGTTTTAAAACATATTACGTATTTGCGATGATGACATAAATTAGATTTCCACTTCTTTACAAATACAACTTTATAACTTTAAGATCTCTATCAGAGCGCCAAGGAATTTACCTCAATTGTTAATTGGAGCTGAACTTACTGCCTCTTCACAACCCTACCAATTTTATTTTACATAATTTCTCAGTCTAGAATCTTCCTGGGATCATCTGAATTATAATGTTAATATAATATATTTTAAAGTTTTTAATGAATGGGAGAAATGTGAACCATTTTTGTATTCGAATTTAGAACTTACGCATGTATTCAAATAAATTGTCTGTTTATTTGACGTAAAGATTTTATATTATAATAATTATGTTATACTCTCTTTATCTTACGATAAATTTAACGTTAGAAATTATTTACTTGGCCATAAGTTTTGATATTTACTAAATGGTCAATACTCCATCATAAAAAATTTGAATAACTCCTTGTAAAGGAACACACCGTAAGCCTGAAGAAATTTTAGTTTGAGAGTCGCGTTTTATAACTTCAAACCACACAATTATATAAATGTTCTGTTTAAAAACTATAGCATCGTTATTGATACTTTCTGTGACTCATTTACTAAAGTTCACAAGAAAAACCGCAGAGTTATTTAGATCGTTACTGGTTCATTATTTCAAGCTTAATAACATGTATAACCGCGAGTACCACAAAATTATTTGCCTGTTATAATTTTTCTGTTCATTTAGATTTAAATGTCAGTATGATTAAAACTTCATTTCGGATATCCGTATAATAACAGATTTCCTGCAAAATTGAAACATTATTTCTTTAATACAGTACACGCATTGCTGGGAAAATACTGCCTCCAGTATACCGTTGGAGAACCCATTATCTCTCATTATTAACGCTATCCGATTCTGTGTGTTTGGGTTGGAGTTGCTCGTAATGCAATATTCAGTGAATAAATTTGATCCTATTTTGACATTCAAAACTATCATTACCTTGGGCAAAATTAACATTGAAATTTCTGCAATTTATATCTCTGTGAAATTACGCATTCATTTGTTTACATGCCAAACGTGGCGTCAAAGGAATTCTACGCCATGAATCGTTAGCCCCGAAACGCGTGTGATAGACCGGTGTGTGCAGTGGGGCCGAATCTGGTAATGAAGCGGCCCCCGAGGAAACGGCCATGATTTAATTTGTAGGTTACACATTCGCTGTTACTCACTGAGTGTTATTATGTTGTGCTATCAAGTACTGTGTTCAGCGACCATGTGATTGAAACTAATTCCCCTACATTTAAAGAGAAATTAATTAATAATTTTATTAAATCTCATAATGATCGGTCAAAATTTTTACAATAATAATATGTCACCCATGTACATGACCCATGTACATGGGTTGCTTATTACGGTTTTAATTAACGATCAATAAACTTTTTATTTGATGGCTACAACTAGCTATAGAGTCTAGAACTATAATCTTTGTGAAATATTTTGGAATTGTAGATTCAATGGAGTATTTTAAGGTATATATTTTTAAGATACATCATCATTTAACGGATTTAGACGTGCAACTGCTTTTAAAAAGCTTTCAAACTGCATACATGTTTCAGATTGAATCAAAATTGAAATGTGAACTATTTATAAGGTATTTCATTTAGCTAATTTAGTTGTGTGAACTTGTGATTCTAGCTGGACCGTTGCGAACAATCCACACTCAGTTACACAGTTTTTTAAGATGAAAATTACTTTCATTGTACAACCCAACTTCGAACGGCGAGCCACTGAATTGTGCATTACTGCATTATACGCCTGCCCATGTGCATGACTGAACACTCTGAGCAGAATAGTGGTACCCAGAAGAGTTAATCTCTCTCTCTCTCTCTCTCTCTCTCTCTCTCTCTCTATATATATATATATATATATATATATATATATATATATTATATATATATATATATATATATATATATATATATATTGTGACATACCTGGTGGTGCCGGGTATCTTCACTGCAATACAACACTAAGAGAGGGTATCTTTTACGTGAATGGGTCCCTAGATAAGTTGGTCAACGTCGGGGTGGTTAATCATAAATTGAAATACAATTATAAACAAGATTTATTTTAAATCAAATTTGTTATTTACATAATTAGACAACGCTTTTATACTCTGCCTTGGTACCAAGATTAAGAGTGAAATGCATTTCTCATACCTTCGGGGCCCCGCCTAAATACCTATGATGTTGGTAGCGCCGCTCGTGCCGATGGGGTTGTCGACCTCTGCTACTGCTGCGGGCCGTCATCAGCGGATGGTGTGGTAGACGTCCACGGCTGATGCTCCAGCAATTCTTCCCCGACCAGGATCTTGATACCTCGGCTTCGCACCTTCCTCGAATCACTGTCCGTCAGTGGGTTTAATTACACAACCCGCGCCTACTCTCTATACTGGTCACAGTTCTGTACCGCGCAATTTCAATAATGTTTCCACCACGCCAACTAATAAGAACAACATTAATTATTCGACCAACACTAATATTTTACCATATTGATACTTCTAATGTTCTATTTACACGTTTGTGATATACTACAGTTTCAGATATTTCCACAGTTGCGTTGCCTGTCGACTGTGTCCATGTATTACTCGCAAGCTCTCGTGACACGTCCGCACTCGTCGCCGCTCCGCTAGCGTCTGTCTGGTCAGCGCTCTGCCAACGGCTCTCGTCCGCGATTCTCGTAACGAACTTTTGCACGTGCGCGTTGCCCAGTTCCAACCGAAATTCACACGCTGGTCTCCCCGGCGATGGCACCGTCGGCGGTGGCCGCGGTCGCTCGCCGGCCCCGGCGAGCCGCGCTCAGCGCGCGCACCACGCAGTTCAAAATAGCAATTGGTTTCTTACACTAATGATTTAATTAGTGTAATGAAACACATATTCTGGGTTTCATCACCCCACCCCCCTTTCTTTTTTTGAATTTTTTTCCACTTCTGGAAAAATTCACACCAGTAACATCGTCACTGCCGATGGTTGCACTCGTTTGCATATTGCTCAACGCCCTATATACACTTATAACCTAAAATCGAATTAACATGTGATTACTTATATTAACACTAATCTTGCACTTATTTACACTTCACTATTTTCCGTCCCTGTAGGACAGGGTCTTAAGTTATGGAAATTGTAGTGTCCCACCACTTCTCGTTTGTTATTAAGTAACTTGGCCACATTCTTGTCCGTAACTTTATCTATCACATATGGTCCCTCATATAATGGGAAAAATTTCGCGTACAATTTCAAATTTGGGTTTGATACCTTGGGAACCCGTAGTAACACTAGTTGCCCTTCACTGAACTTGTGGATCTTCTTCTTAACTGTCGATTTCCTTTCCTTCCCAGACTTCACTAGTGCTTGGTATATTTGTTCTGATGTTTTAGCTGGTTCTTGCGATATCTCAGGTCTTTCCAACGCATATAAAATATGGGGCGGTTTGTTTTGGAAGTGTGCTTCCCATGGGGAAATTCCTGTGCTATCATGCGGGATGTGGTTCAGCCATCGGTTGATGTCCGGAATTAGTTTGTTCCATGCTGTATGGTCATGTTTACAGTATGTTCTAAATAGCCTCGATAGCTCTCTCATTATTCGTTCAGACGGGTTCGATTGAGGATGGCGCACCGACGAATGGATGGGAATTGCCCCCATTCCGCGTATACCTTCTTCCCACTTCTCACTTGTGAACATTGTTCCATGGTCCGATAATATCCTCTTATATGAACCAGCGATTTGAATAAACCTTTGCACCAATTTTAAGCAATTCCTGGAATTTACCTTGTTGATTGGATACACTTGGACAAATTTCGAAAAAACATCCATGATTACGAATATATATTTATTACCGTGCTCTGCACGGGGCAATGGTCCATACACGTCCAGTGCAGCCAAATCATTTCTCTCTGTTGGTATAATGTTCTGCATTGGGCCGTCATACTTCCGATTGGTATGTTTTACCTTCAGACATGTCATACATGAATTTATCACCTGCCTAATTTGTTTCCGCATTCCTTTCCAATAGCATAGGGACTGTAAAACTTGACAGATTTTTTCTGCACCGAAATGTGCCAATGATGTATGCGCAAATTTGATTAATTCCTTAGTGCAAGCCTGAGGTATCCAGATTCTCCATATTTCTGGGTTGTCCTTTGTTTTAATTAGTACAGCTTCCTGTACCACCTTCCACCTATCCTCCTTTTGTTGCAACGTGGCGAATTCCGCCTCTTCTTCCGCCATCTGACCTTGCTTGAATCTTTTGATTTTGCGGATTTCGCCGTCACGTTCTTGTAACCTGATGAGGTCGTTCCAGTCGAATAAGGGTGATTTCGCAATTCCTAAATCGATCGCCATTACGTGGAACTCCCTGGCGTTGGCGTACTTATTGTCCCTGCCTGGTTCGTGTCTGCTTAGAAGATCCGGTAAATAGTTTTGGGTTCCGCGACAATGTTCTATGTCAAAGGAGAACTCCTGTAATGCGAGTACCCATCTATGCAGTCTATCGTTTTGCAAGTGGCATCTACTTAAAAACGTGAGCGCTTGATGATCCGTTCTTATTGTAAAGTGTCTCCCTTTCAAGTAAGGTTTAAATTTTGCTACAGCCCATATGATAGCGTTTGCCTCTTTTTCCGTGGCCGAAAATCGGAGTTCGGGTCCTTTTAACGTTCTACTGGCTATTGCTACTATTTTCTCCTGATTGTCAAATACCTGATATAGCATCGCACCCATGCCAAAATCGCTACTGTCTGTCTGTACCACGCACTTCTTTGAAAAGTCCGGATGTGCAATAAAACAACTATTATAAAACATTTCTTTAACTTTCTCGAATGCTTCTTGATATGTTTCATCCCACTTCCATTTTCTGTCCTTCTTTGTTAATTGGTAAAATGGATGCATCGCCTCCGCAAATTGCGGGCAAAATCTCGCGTAATAGTTACAAGTGCCAATGAATCTGCGTACCTGCTTGATTGTCTTCGGTGGTGGTATCTTCTTGATCTCCTCGATGGTTTCCGGCTTCATACTAATTCCATCTGTGTTTATCACGTAACCCAGGAATTCTATTTTCTTAGTAAACCAGCTTGATTTCTTCACGTTCAATACCAAATTGTTTTCTTTCAGTATGTGAAATAACTCTCTTAGATCTTCAAAATGCTGTTCTATTGATCTGGCCTGCAAAACTATGTCGTCCACATATGTTGTAATCCTATTTTGTAACTTCCCTTGCAATATTTTGTCAACACATTGAATCAATGCAGCTCCGCTATTTCGTAGCCCGAATGGCACCCTGCAAAACACGTAACATATTCCTTCAAATGCAAATCCTGTATACTGCTGATCCTCTTCCGCCACTTGCATTTGCCAATAAGCTTTACTGAAATCGGTACTAGAGAAAACGATGTTCCCTCCGAACCTCTGCAATACTTCCTCCACCGGTAACGGAGCATCCCTATATGGTTTTGTTACCGCATTTAGTCTTCGAGCGTCTAAACATAATCGTATTCCTCCATCTTTCTTTTTGACGATCACGATTGGGTTGGTGTAGGATGTCTGTGCCTTTCTTATAATTCCATCGTTCACCATTGCTGCCAATAATTCTGCGACATCTTGCTTCAGCGCAGCTGGTATCGGATAATTGCGCTGTCGAAATGGCGTCGTATCCGTCAGTTGTATTCGAAATGTGAATCCCTTGATTGGGGCGCGATTCTTCTGGAAGACTTCTTTATTTTCCAACAACAACTGCAGTAGTTGCTCTTTGTAACGCGTATTTAATACCTCAATCTTCTCCGTTTGCTGCCTCAGCTGTTCTTCTAATGAGTCTTCCGCCAATACGCCCGTACACGCTTCGTATTCTTCGTCCATCCCCAGGTCAAATCCTACCGCCTGGCTCCCCAGTTCTACCACCTGCCGTTCTAGATCTATAATTGCTCTGTGATCGACCAGAAAATCCGTCCCTATGATTACCGAATACAATAATTTTTTGACTACCAGGGCCACCATCTCATATACTTGGTTGCCAATCCTGGCTTGAAACATGATTTGTTTTGTGATGGGGCTTGACTTCTTCTGAGTTGCCCCAATCACATACGCCCTATTCATAGGCAAGCACATTACTTCTTTTCCTGTTGCTTTTAACTCCTCATACATTTCTTCTGATACTACTGTAGTCGTGCACCCTGTATCCACTAAAGCTTCTTTAATTATACCTTCACATTCTATCGATATCGTGGGACATTTCCTGATTCTGACCGCTGAGTTCTTACATCTCCGCCACGGTTGGGTATCATAGGTTACCGGCTGCATAGCGTTTATGGAGACCGCGTTTACGTCATCGATTTCCGCGTCCGCAATGGGGCCACCTATCACCGCGGACTCTATTAGTTTAAATAGTGTCCTTGATCACTACTTGTGCTAGGCTGTGCTAATCGATCGGGTGCATTCCCGCCCCCGCCTCGCGTCTCCGTACGGTTTGAATTAGATCTGTTCCAGTCCGGTCTCTGGTTCCCCGGCTCTGGTCTCCATCCGTCTCCCCCTCTTCCGCGTTGGTTTCTCTGGTAATCGTTGCTCCTATCATTCCCTTGCCCCTGGTTACGTTCCGATCTAACCGTATTAACATTCCCTTCATTTCTGTTCTTTGGTACGCCTGCGAACGTCAAGTCGTACCCTCCTAACACATTCTGGAATCTTTCCAGGTCGGTGTGCTGCACACTACGTAAGAGATTCTGCACTGTGACTGGGAACTGTCTCGTCAGTACACATATTATTTCCTGATCGCTCATCGGTGGGGAAAGCGTTTTGTATTCCATGATGCGCCTTGTTGCGTATTCCCGCAAGCTTCCCATGGACTGGTTGTAATGATTATTCATCAGGCTAATTTTAAAATTAATTTGAATTTCCTCATTCCAGTACCGCTCAAGGAATCGATCTTTAAATGCCTTTACTGATTCGGGAAACTTATCAAATGTATCGGCCCATATCCTTGCGTTGCCTTCTAACATTAAATATAACAATTGTATTTTACACCTTTCCGAAGTATTGATAACATCTAGATGTCGTTCTGCTGCCTTCATAAAAATGCATGGATTTTCTTTCCCGTCTCCTGAAAATTTTAGTGATCTTGGGGGGGTAAATGGTACCGTCCCGCTTGCTGCGATTGGGGATACCTTGCATTCTTTTATTTGTTCAATCTCTGTTCGTAATGACACAACCTTCTCCTCGCATTCCCTCTTATTCTCCAGCATTTCTTCCTTGACTACCAATTGTATCCTTTCAATTTTCTCGTCCTGCTTAGCGGTTCTATCATCTAATCGCTGATATAGCTTATTCTCTAATGCTCCCCCCAGATTGATTACTTGGGATTCTAACTCCTTTTTCTGTTTCCCTAATTCTTCGGCGGTCCATTGCTCGTGACTTTCTACCCGCTCCGCGATTTTAGTCATCTCATTCTTCGTTAACTCAATTTGTTCTTCGGCGCGTTCTATTCGCCCCCCTATTGCATCTAATTTCCTATTCTGTTCTTCCGCCAGCTTCCTAATCTGTTCCTCTGTGAATAATTTCTGTTCGTCTAATTTCCTACTCTGTTCTTCTGCCAACTTCCTAATCTGCTCCTCTGTAAATAATTTCTGTTCGTCTACTTTCTCATATAGTTCTTCAATCAACTTCTTCTGATCTTCTGCCGCTTTCTTCTGATCTTCTGCCGCTTTCTTCTGATCTTCTGCCGCTTTCTTAATCTGCTCTTCTGTTTTCCTGCTCCGTTCTTCTGCGATCCTATTCTGTTCACCTATTTCATCTAATTTCCTGCTCTGTTGTTCGAACATCTTCATCAATATCTGTATGGGGTCGTTGTGGGTATTGTCCCCACCTCCCCGAGTCGGATTTCCTACTGCCTGGTTCATTGGAGTTGACGTAATTTGTACATCTTTATTGAAGCTGTCCCCTGGCGTATCATCCAACCGACTTCCAATACCACTATCCCTGTTTTCCGATGACATGCTATTATCGATTCCTACATCTAACTCCCCTACTTCATCCGCCTTCTCTTCCCGGTCCAGCACTACATTTTGCGCCTCCATTCTGTTGCTTTGAGCTGTCCGATCGATTCCCACTACACTAAAGTACCGCACAAATTTTCCTCTTGCCTCACCTACCAACGATACCACAGTTATCCTATGAATTAACTATACCCGCCACAATACTGTATATCCTTCGTGAATGGTTTAATTCACTCCTATTTCAATTGCTAATTAATGACGAACAACCCTCATTCACCACCAAACACAATAACACTAATTCAATAGCCATATAAATTTCCACTCACCTACCAATGCATAAACATAATCCTTACAATACATAATATTATTACCATTGAAACACATATACACTGCTAATAGACTCATTAATACTATTACACAAAAATGCTTTCAGATTATAATAAATCCCTTATTAATTGAAATTACTTTTCAACGCACTTATTGCTATATTATGTACATAATCATCATTCACATTTGCATGTCATATCTCCTCCCTGAATTTTCCTCAATAATATCATATAGATATTCACAACAAACATTCACACTGCTGGTATATCTTTCCCAACCTGGTATCTTTCTAATAAATTCCCCACACTTTACCATCACCAATAGATAATGCACTACTGATTGAATGTTCCCAGCAAAAAAACAATTTTGTGCATAATTTGTACAACACTATTAACCACCTTTATATTCTCATAAGAATTATTACTACTTCCCCATTTCTTTGATTTCCATGTTATAAAAAAAATTGCCAAGCAGTTCAAATATTATTAATATGTCTTACAAAACTTGGAATTCTATTACATTATATTATTTGTAACATGTACGTGTATAGCCTTCATAACCTCAGTAACTACAATATTAACTATATATTGGATGCTCACAAATAATTGCCTATGTCAGCCCGCAATTAATTACGCAACAACATTTTTGTAATTATCAACATTTCATTATGCTTACTTGACTTGTGCATGTTTTTGCTAACACATGTATTGTTTTTTGTTTTTTTTTTTGTACTCTATAATAATACACTTTGCACTGCCTGCTTCTCATCTATACCCTACATTACTATACATCAATTACATGCACATGATTTTCCAACATTTCACCAACTTTCCTAAGGCCACATTTCTTATCTATACGTTATCCACTTGTTCGGGCGCCAGCTGTGACATACCTGGTGGTGCCGGGTATCTTCACTGCAATACAACACTAAGAGAGGGTATCTTTTACGTGAATGGGTCCCTAGATAAGTTGGTGCAACGTCGGGGTGGTTAATCATAAATTGAAATACAATTATAAACAAGATTTATTTTAAATCAAATTTGTTATTTACATAATTAGACAACGCTTTTATACTCTGCCTTGGTACCAAGATTAAGAGTGAAATGCATTTCTCATACCTTCGGGGCCCCGCCTAAATACCTATGATGTTGGTAGCGCCGCTCGTGCCGATGGGGTTGTCGACCTCTGCTACTGCTGCGGGCCGTCATCAGCGGATGGTGTGGTAGACGTCCACGGCTGATGCTCCAGCAATTCTTCCCCGACCAGGATCTTGATACCTCGGCTTCGCACCTTCCTCGAATCACTGTCCGTCAGTGGGTTTAATTACACAACCCGCGCCTACTCTCTATACTGGTCACAGTTCTGTACCGCGCAATTTCAATAATGTTTCCACCACGCCAACTAATAAGAACAACATTAATTATTCGACCAACACTAATATTTTACCATATTGATACTTCTAATGTTCTATTTACACGTTTGTGATATACTACAGTTTCAGATATTTCCACAGTTGCGTTGCCTGTCGACTGTGTCCATGTATTACTCGCAAGCTCTCGTGACACGTCCGCACTCGTCGCCGCTCCGCTAGCGTCTGTCTGGTCAGCGCTCTGCCAACGGCTCTCGTCCGCGATTCTCGTAACGAACTTTTGCACGTGCGCGTTGCCCAGTTCCAACCGAAATTCACACGCTGGTCTCCCCGGCGATGGCACCGTCGGCGGTGGCCGCGGTCGCTCGCCGGCCCCGGCGAGCCGCGCTCAGCGCGCGCACCACGCAGTTCAAAATAGCAATTGGTTTCTTACACTAATGATTTAATTAGTGTAATGAAACACATATTCTGGGTTTCAATATATATATATATATATATATATATATATATATATATATATATATATATATATATATATATATATATATATATATAAACGCTCCACTAGATGGCACTTCAGTTAAATGCAATTCCCGTTCCACCTGGGTGTGTCATTTGCTGGGTTTTGCCGTATGCCGCTGGGCGGGGTGAGGTCAGGACGAGCGGGCGGCGCGGGATGTAAGCGGGACGGAACTATTGCTAAGCAGTAGACGACAGCCAGGGGGCGGTTGCGGCACTAGACCACCAGATCGCAGCAGCACCGACGGAGTAGGAAGACGGTGCAGGCGGCGGGATACTTGCGGTTGCGCTCGACATCTGTCGCGTTCTGCTCGAATTTTCAGAAAAATAATATTTACTTACGTGTAATATTGCATAGTTAATGTGAAGTCTGATAATGCGTATTACATGACATCTCCAAAAAATATTAGTAATAAAAGGTTCAAGAAGGTTAATTTTATACTTAAGTAGTAATAAATACTACCAATACTTCAGTAGTAATAAATACTACTTAAGAAACATACTTCGGATCCTACCTGTTCCCAGCCTGACCCTTGCCTTTCTCCCACCTGTCTGGTGTTTGTCCCGTCTGTCCTCCGTCTGTCCCCTGCATGTCCTTTAATCTTCCAACGCCATTTGCTCATCACCTCTGCCCATCTGTTCCTCCCAACTCGTCTTCTCACAAAGCTCATTTGCGCACAAAATCCGTGATGCTTGAGGTAAAAATTTCGGGTTTTGAGGTTTTCGGGTGCATTGTTTCCGTGTTATCTGCAGTTATTTTGTGTATTGTAGTGACCTGTTATCCCTATCATTAACTACAATCTTTCATTTTTTCGTTAATTATTCCAATTTTCTACTTATATTATAGACAATCACTTAAGAAAAAAATTAGTCAATTTTATACGCTTATTAAAACGGCACTTTGAAAAGGTTCATCTGGCTGCAAAATATTTCATTGCACGTAATTGACATCATTAAATTCAATTGTAGGTTACATTGTATTAAAACACTAAACAGTAAAATCATTATCTATAAAATACATTAAAAATTTAAAATAATAAACAAATATCAAAGACGTTACATATTGAATAAAAGTTAGACTCAGATTACTTGTGATCTGTGTAGCGGTTCTTTTTGTTATTGTTATTATTTTAATTATTACTTAGTTCTTTTCTCACCTACTGTGTATATTTTATAGTCCCGATTTTCACTGTTTTGTGTTTTAATATAATTAATACCATCATTTAATTTTATTTTATAAGTTACATACAATGAAATTAATTGTAAGGTGGTACAACGAAACATCGTTTCAGTAAATGGATAAAATCGAGTTAATAATTTTTTCTTACTTCATTGTCCCTGAAGGAAGGATATCTATGGAAATATTATATCGAGATGACAATCACATTTTAACATTCAATTATATATTATTACCTTACGACTGTTATATTATTGCCTTACGTCTGTTTGAGAAATGACTCGTGAATAATTCAGGGGAGTATTCCAGATCTAGAGGGTTTTGTGTTGTTGATTTCTTACAAATCGTAAATAATCGTCATCCGTCCTCAGCGCATTATATATAAATTATTAACAATATTGCCTTCATAAGTACAAAATCCTTTACTCCCACAGTTTCTCCCAAATAACATAATTATTTTAATAATGATATTGATTAATGATAATGTATGTTCAAATGATAGTTTTTTTCCTACGCGAGAATATACCTATTTATTGATTAATAATTAAATTTTGTACAATTTCACAAAGAATTTTTCGTGAATATATGTTTAAAGTGTTAAAACCGATGTTTAAAGGAAGTTTTTCTTAGGATCAAAATTACATTTATTGGAATATATTCCATTTTACTCCTCTGCAATGTTCCTTGTGACTTATTAACACATTCATTTATAAATATGACAATTACAGGAACTAAAATACTTTATTATTTCTTAAATATATTCCTTAAAACGTATATGCTTAAAAAATAGTTTCCATTACCATTGTGGTTGATTACACACAAATTAAACTATATTCTTTTAAGAAAAAACTAAACTTTGAAAGAAATTCGCGTTGTATTTTGCATTCCAAAACAATATTTCTTAAACAACTTCAATTGTTCAATATAGCTTGTCGTTTCTTCTTTCAATATGAATGTTTCGTCGAGTCAGATAAATAAACTTTAAATTAGCTATCACTTTTTCCCCAGCGTATTTGACAGGAAGCTCGCCGTGTTGGAAGCAACTTTCTGGGCGTCGCCCGCTCTTCTCGACGCGAGTCGACTATCGATTGCTTAATAGCGAGAGTTAGCACGCGTCTAACGTTCTGTCAACTGTTTTTATGGGCTTATTAATTCCAGGCCATAAACTTCGCGCTGGAGTCTCAATATCGCGACAGCGCAGCGCGAGGGCGGCGATAGGGCGGAAGAAGGGGAAGGTGACGCAGTAGGTCGCGCGAGAAGAGGGGCGGGAGGCCAGCGCGGGGCAAATGGGTGGGAGCGAGGCAGGCAGGCAGAGAAGCAGCCAGGCAGGGAGAGAAGACGGCAAAGAAACAGGCATGAAGGCAGGCAGAGAAGCAGCCAGGCGGGCAGTCAGGGAGGCAGGCGGGCAGTCAGGGAGGCAGGCGGGCAGTCAGGGAGGCAGGCGGGCAGTCAGGGAGGCAGGCGGGCAGTCAGGGAGGCAGGCGGGCAGTCAGGGAGGCAGGCGGGCAGTCAGGGAGGCAGGCGGGCAGTCAGGGAGGCAGGCGGGCAGTCAGGGAGGCAGGCGGGCAGGCAGGGAGGCAGGCGGGCAGGCAGGGAGGCAGGCGGGCAGGCAGGGAGGCAGGCGGGCAGGCAGGGAGGCAGGCGGGCAGGCAGGGAGGCAGGCGGGCAGGCAGGGAGGCAGGCGGGCAGGCAGGGAGGCAGGGAGGCAGTTGATAAAGGAGGGAAGGAGCGAGGGACGCAGGCAAGCAGGCAGACAAGTCTGCAGGAAGAGAGATAGGTAGGGAGGCACGCATGCAGACAAACAGGTAGACATACAGGTAGACAACAGGTAGAGAAACAGGCAGTTGGTAGCATCGTCATGCCAACGCCATACCTGACATGTGAGAGATTTCAGGATTGTCGATCATCGGTTGCTTCTACGTCATGATCGCTAGGATCCGTGTAGTCATTAACTTCGATGACCTTCCTGTTTCCATCGATTCTCTCTCCTCACGATGTAGATCCTTCACACAACTCCACTCCTCACCTCCATCCCTGTTCCCATGCCTATTCCCGTTTCCATCTCCATCCCAGACGCGAGTGTTGCGCCTATCCCTGACCCTTATGCTTGTTCTCATTTCTTTCCATATTGCTGGCTCTATCGATTTTCCCTTTCTACTACCCCTCCCTGTTCGGACGTACAACGATTTCGGTGAACATCCCTCTTCTGCAGCCTCAAAGGCGTAACGGTTACCATGTCGGATTGTTATAAGTTTGCGAGTTCAAATCTAATTTAAGTCACGGATTTGTAAGGGCGAAATATCGTGTGTAATGCTGTTTTGTTAGGAAGAGTCGGTTGTCCCATGTTGTAAACTTAAAATAAATACGGCTTCCTCAAGCGCAAATGAAGCCTCTGAAATAAATTCTAACTGCCTGTTTTGTTGTTCGAGTGATGTATTTTACTACTAGATAGCGAAATTTGCATGATCAGGCCTAATGGCGTAATATGAGGTATCAGTACATTGACCTGAAATGTTCCCCATCCTTCATATCCTATCCACTTTCTCTTCCCGTATCCCTTTATTCTCTATCCCACCCTCTGGCATCTCCTGTTTGACACAACTGAGGCACCTGCTCGTTCTGTGTTCTTCATTCTCCGCTCCTTGTTCCATGTTCATTGTTTCCATTCCCTTCTACTCCCTATTCTTTGCTTACCGTTCTCGAATTATTGTGAATGTTCTTTTTATTGTTAGTAAATTTGTTTCTCAAGAATTTTCCAGAACTCATGGCCGTTCATTTCATGTCATTACTATTCCATGCTATCCCAACCATTTCACTGGGTGCTGTTGCCCGGTCTTTAACTTAGGTCCCGACGATATCGCTCGTCACGAATTCTATATCTCCCACGTATGTGGTGGGTTATCTGTTTCATGTTCGTATTCATGACCCTCATTGTCCCTCTGACCACAATGGTCCTCATCATCTTCGTTGGCCTCATTCATACTCCATGGCGTTCCAATTTGTCATTTCTCACTGTTATACGCTTTACAATCACACTTCGCCATCACCACATTTGCTGAAGCTTCAGATCTTGCGCACTTACCCTCTGCTTCTGTTTCCATTTCCACTGCTTATCTCCCTGCCCTCTTCTACACGCGCGGCCTCAGAGGCGAAAGATGCGAGTTGTAGTTAACTAGCTTTTTATCACGTGTCGCCCTTTAGTGGAGTACGTGCAGGCGTGTTTGCGGACGGAATTATCTTCTCCCGAATTGGTTCTAATCTAAACGACTTATCTGTCCCGACCGCTCGCCGTGGGGTAAATACAAATATCCTCTCCCCTCCCCGCCCCGCGTTTCCGCCTTCCGGCCTTATTTGAGAGTTAGCCGAAGGTTGCTTCTCCACTAGGTTTCTAGGTTCTACATGAATATTTTCATTTGGGGTAAATAACCTATGTGTAACTTACAATTTGTTATTTTATTAAAGTTCGGGCGCACGCGCGATTTAGTGACACATGCGTGATCGCGGGTCGTTATTTTTGCCACCGACGATCATCCTTCCCCTTTCTCAATATTACAGTTCCTTTTGGTTTTTCAGTAGTACGGAATTTATTAAATAACATCGACTGGGCGTTGTACTAGATTAAAAATTTATTCAAATATTTTAATTATTCTCCAGCAGAGAAATTTCTGAAGGAGGTAATCTGCAATATCAGTTTTCTATTTTCACGAAATACGGAAGACTAATACATACAATATAAGAAAGACAAAATAAAAATGTAAATTAAAATATAATGAAGTAGAAAAGTAAAATTGTAATAAGTGAAATATAATGCTAAAAAAGGGGAGAGATATTGTGTAGGTAGCTAAATATGTTATAATAAAACGAGAAAAGAAAGTATTAGAAATCTACTTAAATTCACTGAAATCACCTACAAATTACATGTAATGAATAGCCAATTTATTAATTTACTCAACCTAGCATTAAAAGGATCATTATGACATTTGTATTACAAAAAGTATGAAAAATATACTAATATATTCATCACACTTGCGAAAGAAAACTGGATCAGCCACGATCGCTTAGCGGTGTTTATGCCGCGAAGAGCGAAGACTGATTACGTTCCTCCACTTTACGCGAATTTGTCGCAAATGTGAGTAGGTATTGGAGAAGACGTTACCGCTATCTTGTGTTTCAATAAATAACTAGTGAAAACCCGACTTCCCGCCATGATGAGTTCAAACATAAATGCGCAGCGCCGTTTTAATTTCAAAGGCAGCATGTATACTAACCGAGCGATCGCTCGAAGCTTGAAGAGTAAAATTGACGGAATAAACGGAATAGGAGGCCTAGTATTTTACCTAGACCCAGTGTTTTGAAAGTATTTTACTCCTCTTCATAGTGCAAAGACAAAACGTATGCCTCACGACAAACGATTTATCTTAGTTTATGAAATTTGTACGTAGAATCTCTCAAATCCTGTAAGAATTAGAAACGTCTTGAATATTTTGAAGTTTTATTGTTACTTTCTTGCATACTTACCTACAACGAAGTAATATAATACATATTACAGATAAAGCTATGTACTGCAGCTCGATTACGAGATTTCAACGGAAATACACGTTTTGGGGTCATCTTATATCGGACAAGGGTTTTTTGTTCAAAACGTCCACCTACTGTCTGTTTGTCGTCCGTGAACAACACTAGCGCCTGAACTATGCGTAGGACGTTTTCCAATTCGAATACTCCCCGGTCGATCTAGCCTCTCTCAAAGCGCTGCGATTTTGGCCAACATTCATTAATTTTAGGGGTACTTTACATGACGACCCTGGGTCACACCAAAGAAATTAGAAAACTAACTAGTACGAGAAATCTGTGCAGTTCTGTAGCACGAGTTTTTTAATTTATATTGTGATTATGTTTATTGTTATTATTATTGTTACTATTATTATTGTAAATATTGTAATTTGTATTACTATTATTATTATTATTATTATTATTATTATTATTATTATTATTATTATTTTGAGGGCCAATGTTTACTTAAAGTCAATTGCCTTATGTTAAGAGTGAATTTCATTTTACTGAAGTTTCTTTATCACTTGTACTTTACTCTGTTTATTGATAATCCATTTCACTACTAACGTCAACGGCCAATCTTGAAGCGTATATGAGGGAAGAAAGTGCTGAGATAAAAGGCGTTTATTATTTATATCAAGTAATTACGTCATGTATGCGATCACTTTCGTCTTTGCGTAAAACTAAGCGTAGTAATATATCGCTCAGGAGGTTTAAGGGCTTAATTCTGTCCTTAAGTTAAAACCATCGATACTAATCGAGACGGGTACACAAAATGTTTGTAGCAAACTAGTGCATAGTTGCGTGCTAAATTTACAATCTGATGTTTCATAATTTTCATTCATGCACATTTATCTCACGCTGCTTCTCGACCTAGAACAAGTTTTGAGCTCTCACGCTATACAAGATGATGGAGGCTCGACTTTTTTCAGACGACTTCGCGATGTCGGCATGCGGGTCTGACAGGAAATGTCACAAATGGAGATGGTGTTGTTTACCTGCTTGGCAAAGCTGGTTGCTTATGAGACGTTGGAACTCTGCAATCAGCATTCTAATTGCGAGCAACGTGCTTTGAATTTAGAGCACTTCCGTGTGACGGTCATTTCTATGTTCTGTCCATACACGAATTCACGATACGTTTTATCAAGGAAATAAGCTATATATTTTGTAATATGCCTACTTTCAGTGATAATTTTATGAAATGTGAATGGGATAATTTTATAGTACAGACATTTAATTAATAATACTACTATTAATGGTCCCCTATGTCGAAAATTCCAAGTGAATTTTCTTTTCAAAAAGGATGTAATTTCAAAACTGTAAGAGAGATGTTTTCACGACTGACTGAACAACTATATAGAATTAATCTTTGGTCACAAATATATTGATTTTTTTAGTCCTAAATATTCGTTCTTAATTTGTATCATTATGGGTTAAATACATTACATTTATGAATATATTTAAAATAAATGTTAAAAGCTATTAAATAAATGAATTGGGATGTAACAAAAGATATTAATCGGAGTACGTAATTTTACCCTACCTTCAATGTAAACAAAAAACCTAGTGTCAGTTCCCGCAACTATGAAGACACTCACTATTTAGATTCCAACCTTTACACCCCATCACTTTTTAAATAGGGAGGTGGCTTCTGTAGAAACTACTAGTGGTCATGGGTAAGAGAATGAGAGCCAGAAGAAAAGGAAGTTTAAAGGAAAACTGAAAAGAAGCTTGTACAAGATGAATCACACTTCTTAAATCTCGATTTTTAAATTTTATTTTTCCAGGACTTATTACTTCTTTAACAGTCTAAACATTCCTAAAAATATGTATTTTCCATTTGGATGCAGGAATTTTCAACAGTATATCTCAAGAAAACTTGAAAACCCGCTGTCTTTTTGTCTTCAATATTCTTTTATTAACATATGAAATGTAAACCACTCTTTGCAGAGCTTTTTCGCACATACTCCCGAGATAACATATTCCTTAAAACCAAGTATTATATTACTATTGATTTAATCTCATGTCCCTCTATCACTATTTTCTGTTTAACGATTGCGTTATCAGAATAAAATTTCATATCACTATTATCAACTATTTTATTCCAATGAAGCTCGGTAATTCAGCCAGTGTTCAATTCTCATACACGTTCCTATGTATAATTAGCGTAATTAGCTAAAACACCTAAACTGCCTCATGTATGTATCTAAGGTTCCCCCACGCAATTGCCACGACTGTCCCGCTCACAGGAACAGTCGCGAGGGCATGAAAAGGTAACTAAAGGGCATCTATCCAACCCAGCTCGCCTTCCCCACTCTGGTGTAATCCATTGCAGAGGCGCCTGCTCCGCTGAGCTGACCTTTTGATTAGCCGACTCGCATTAACTCATAAATAATATTTGTAATGTAATGGAAACAATGAATACTAGTTTAAAGCAGATAAAACAGTATGTATGTATATATATACTTATATATATATATATATATATATATATATATATATATGTATATATATATATATATATAGTAACGCTCTTTATTACTAACATAAAACAATTCTAAATTATCGGCCAAGTTGCAAAGTTGTGGAGAAACCACATTACTACTGTAATTAGAGTGAACAGAAAAATTACAATACTGAAGATTGACGAATTTTGAGCCGTAACGTTGGTAAAAACATAAAGTATCTGATAATTGTAACATAAACACAATAATACATTCATTAATTTAATGAGGGATCAAGAACGACCCTCGACGTATTCTCAATTCTATATACGAAATGGTAAACTGTCGCCCCCAAACTCGACTTTATCGGGAGGCCTTTCTCTTAAGCCGTCGGCGGACGAGCGTGGCGGCAGAAACAGCGGTCGTCAAGCGAGCGACGACAAGCGAGCGACGACAAGCGACGCGAGGCTCCTAGCAACAGGGAGGCGGCGACAGCGCGGAGGGCTCGCCGGAGGGACGACAGGCTTGGCGGGGGCGGCGGCGGCGGGGGCGGCGAGGGCGTTGGCCGTGTATTATTAACGAATCGATACCGGCAGCCGATGTATGACGTGACTCGGCCAGCTCCATCCCGGCGGGAAGAGGTGGCTCTCATTGTAGCGCGGCCATGTAAAATTCACGGAACAAATACGGGTGCGCGACGGCGCGGCTCGGCGCGGCACGGCGCCGCCCCCGCCGGCGACGGCAGGTAGCGCGCGCGCTATCTGCCGCTTGGCAGGACCCTCTATCCGGGGCCGCCGCGCTCGCCTGCCCCGCGGGTGCCCGCCTTCGCCGTCACCCCGCGTGAGGACGCCTCAGGCAGCGTGGTCGTTATCCCGGAAAACTAAAAGACCCAGATCTGGACGAGAGAGATGGGATCAGTGCTGTTGAATACCGGCAGGAGACTTTTCTTATAGGTTGTATGGGACAAAGATACATATTTTGTATTAAGAACATAACAGTAATTTTTAACCCACCGTTAGTTGAATCTACTAATCTACTCCAATAATATCATAGGTTTCATTTGTTATCATTTTCATTTTGCTTAATATTCAACTGGTACAGCACAATGATATTCTGTGTGTATTTTCTGTATTTTACTATGCTGATTTATTAATATTTAAATAACTCTTATCTTTTAATCTTTAATGTACTCTTTACTCAATATCACTAAATAGTATTACTCTTTGGGCGTCTTTGGCAGATATATATTTATCCTGGAAATTTAAAACATCCAGATCTGGACGAGGGAGGTGGGATCAGTGTTGTTGAATTCCGGCAGAAGACGTTTCTTATAGGTTGTGTGGGACAAAGTTACGTATTCTCGTATTAAGAACATACCTATAATTTTTAACCCACCGTTGGTTGAGTCTTCTAATCCCTCTCCAATAAAATTCAAATAGTCTCCTCCAATAATATCATAGACTTCATTTTGCTATGAATTTCATTTTGCTTAATACTCAATTAATACAGCACAATGTTATTCTCTGTCTATTTTCTGTATTTTACTATGCTGTTTTATTTAAAATACGCTAATCCTATAATCTTTAATATACTCTTTACTCAATCTCACTAAATAGTATTACTCTTTGGGCGTCTTTGGCAGATATATATTTATCCTGGAAATTTAAAACATCCAGATCTGGACGAGGGAGGTGGGATCAGTGTTGTTGAATTCCGGCAGAAGACGTTTCTTATAGGTTGTGTGGGACAAAGTTACGTATTCTCGTATTAAGAACATACCTATAATTTTTAACCCACCGTTGGTTGAGTCTTCTAATCCCTCTCCAATAAAATTCAAATAGTCTCCTCCAATAATATCATAGACTTCATTTTGCTATGAATTTCATTTTGCTTAATACTCAATTAATACAGCACAATGTTATTCTCTGTCTATTTTCTGTATTTTACTATGCTGTTTTATTTAAAATACGCTAATCCTATAATCTTTAATATACTCTTTACTCAATCTCACTAAATAGTATTACTCTTTGGGCGTCTTTGTCAGATAGATAATTACCCTGGAAATTTAAAACACCCAGATCTGGACGAGAGAGATGGGATTAGTGCTGTTGAATTCCGGCATAAGACTTTTTTGATAGGTTGTATGGGACAAAGATACATATTATTGTATTAAGAACATTCCTGTAATTTTTAATCCACTGTTGGTTGAGTCAACTCTGATATCATAGATTGAGAGTTAACACGTCACTCACAGATAAATGCCTCTTAAATAAATAATGATATTTTGTCATTTTTCTTAATATTCAATGCAAGAGCACAATGTTATTTTCTGTATTTTACTATGCTGTTTTATTAATATTTAAAATACTCTTATCTTATAATTTTTAGTATACACTTAAGTCACTCTTACTAAATAGTATTACTATTTGGGCGCCTCTGGAAGACAGAGCGTTATCCCGGAAATCTAAAACACCCAGATCTGGTTAAGAAAGAAAATCGGTTCAGCTGAATTCCAGCTGAAGACGTTTCTTACTGGTTGTAAGTTACAAAGATATATGTTGATGTATTAACCCACCCATTCGTTGAGTTTACTCCAATAACATCGTAGGTTGTGTGTTAACACGTTTCTCACTATTAGATAAATGCCTCTTAAAGAAATAATCATATTCTTTTCATTTTGTTTCTCATTCAATTTGCACAGCGCAAAATTATTATCGTGTATTTTCTTTATTTAAACATGCTGTTTTATGAATATTTTATTCTCCTTACTTACTCTCACTAAATAGCATTACTCTGTACTCTGTTTTATTCTCTCGAAAACTTTCGTCAGAAAATTTCAAAAATATTGTATATTGTGATAAAAAATTCTACATAGATAATAAAAAATTGTTATTAACTAGTAGTGATATACATATTACAATCAACAGGGCGCCTATATTTTATGGTTGTTTTGTTTTAAATTAAAGGAAGCGTATGGACATATTCTGGAAACTGCTTTTTGATTATGGCATCCAAAATAGCTTTCTTCTATTTTATTAGTCAAAACAGCATGTATCTCACATATATCTAACATACCAATTTTCCCTATCAACCACAAACCATTTTTTTGCCTCCAAACTTTTATTTTGCTAAAATTTGAAATAGAATGAAAGGTTGATTTTTTTTATAAATATGTTTCTAAATGATTTGTAAATATGATTATAAATACGTTTGAAAATATGTCGATGAATATTTTACAAATATGTTTTATAAATAGTTTAGTTACAGAATTGAGTTGAGGGTAAGCGCGCTGCTCATTTCTTTCATCTTCAGACACAGACGACTCTTGTATCTCGCGTTAAGTGTTTCCTTCAGTCAGATACACGATATATTTTCTTTACTAGTACTTCAAATAACAGCTAGAAGGTGCCGAAGATAATTACGTTCGTCAAATGTCCCGTAACAGCTAACGAAATTTGAAAATGAACGGTGCTCTTACACCTTGACATAAGGTGGACAACCTGATTCATTTGAGGCATTTTCAGACGTCTAGGATTCACAGCATGATATTTATACATGGAAAATGTCTCAACATTTCGAATTTAATCACGTTTGAAACAAAATACAAGAAATATCTTGGACATTTGGCAGTAAACACTTTTGCATTCTTAAATCTTTATTTTTCTTTCCTTTGGACCTTAATCATTTGACCGTTTTTTGTCTTTTAAATAAAACCTTTTTTTAAAATCACTCAAATTCGCTTTTATGTTTTTAATAATTAGATTATTCATTATCATTTTGTGTGTGCTTGGACGTAACTTAAATTGGCGCACATATGTAATGTAACATGCACATACAAGTATATTATGTTCACTCATAAACAGTTGATATTTTTTTGTGTGACTTGTGAATGAAAATGTCTAATAAATAATATTAATTTCATCACTAAACACTTTGTTGTGTACATGTGTAAGGTAACTAAATATTACCAGATCAATAATCATATTATTATTGACGAACTTAGTGATTCCAGTAAACTGCGAAAGAAATGTAACTTGCCTTAAATTCAATTCAGAGAAGTTTGCTCAACGTAGCCCAGCGATAACCCGTTTCCGTGTTCTACGTTCGCTCGTCCACACTCCAACCCCTCCGCGGCCACTCCACGTCCACGTCGCCCCCGCGTTCGTGTCCACGCCGCCCGCACGACAGCGTGCCCCTCACGTGAGCAGGAATTCACTTAAATATTGGATAGATCCGTGCACATAAAGAATGCTCCTGCCGTGCGGTAACCGTTTACGTTGCGTTAAGGTCCCCCGACTTCTCGTGCGGAAGGTGTTGTGCGCTTGGATTACGTTGAGATACGAGCGGTTTTCATCCAGCAGGGAAGTCTGACGGTTTGTACAGCAGGGTTTGCATTGGTTTTGGTTTAGGCCATACTCGAAGCCGTGGTTCTGGAAAAGTAATTTTACGTGATGTAATGACACGCTGCGAAGAGGTGGTTGATTAATTTCGGTTTGTGAGCAAGTCGTCTGTAGTTTTATCAGAATTTAAATGTGATGGTCATTGTGGAAAGGCAAACCTGTTAGTTTTTTGAAGTAAACAAGGAAAAAATGTAATATCAATTTTGTGTGAAAGACTATTAGATTGAAGAGAAAGGGTTTTTAATTTATAATGAAATTCAAGACGTGTTTATGGAACTTCTAAAGGTAATAATATTGTTTTGGGAAGTATATAAAACGCAGGCATGTTTGACCTACCCACAGAACACACAATAACTCTAGTTTCTAATTTCAAACATCAGAGACTTCATCGTACGACATTTTGTGTAATTAAGGAGGTAAAACACATACACAGATTTGAGTTTTGGTTTGAACTTCTTTCTGAAACTATGACACTTCTAGGAAACCACTTCTATACTATGAAAGTCATAGAGGCCATACAAATTGGAAAATCTTCGCTCAAAAAGAAAGGTTTTGTAGAGCTCGCTATTAATCGATGTCTCGATATCTCAAAGCCACAAACGAAGTGCCTTTCAACCTAGTATTGATTCTTAAGTGTACGTTATTCATAAGTCTCCCATACTTCCTAACTTGACACAAAACAGTACATTCTCCTTAGTGTCGATTGTCCCAGCGCAATACCACGTGACTGTGAAAGGAAAGCGACGACTGGAACTCGGCCGCGTTCGCGGAACGTGGTATTAATGCATTTTGGAGCGCGCTGTGTTGACGCTGCGGAACGCGGTTTCCCGAGATACAGCGCCAGTATGTGTGTTTACGTGCATTGTGGCAGTTAGCAAGCGGCGAAGGCGATTAAGGAAGAGATAAAGCGGAGTATGAAAGTAGAAGAAAAATAGAAGCGATTCCCTGGAAGGCATGGAAAGCCATAAAATGTGAATATAAGATTTCTGAGAAAGCACTAATGAACTGATTGGCATACGATAAAATAGACCCATTATGTATTACAGGCACCAAATCAAGGAAATAAAATCCATAATGGTCGAAGAAATGTTTATGAAAAGCGGAAAAAAATTCTATTGAAATAGTGTGGATTCAAAGGGCAATTATTCAAGTCATCAATGGTTTCGTGCTTTGCAAAAATTCCACTGATTGTAACTGGCAGTCGCGTGCAGTAAATTCTCTTCCTCCTGTTTTTCTTGATTCTTCTACCAGTGACGAATATCATCGTTGAAATACAAATAAATTGAAAGATATCAGAATAAAACATGATGAATTATTTCTATGCATAGTGCATTAGAGGTAAAGATTAGAAGTTTAAAAGTTTAATTTCTAATTATAAACTTTAAGCATGAACTCGTTTAATTATTCATTTGCTGTTAGGTCTTGAAAATTATGTTACTAGTGAAAACTATTAGAAAAAATTTTGCTTTACATCTCAATGTGTTTCTTCTTAAAGGACATGTATTTAAAAAATACTAAGTTTATGTAAATGTAGGTAGTAATAAAACAATTTTGCTAAATTTTCTTACATATTTGCTATACCTTCACAACTATGCGAAGCAATAAGGATGACATGAATACTCTATCTTTTGTAGCTGTCAATTTGCAACAGAAGATTAGTGATGCGGTCGTCCTAGGTTCGAGCCCTGATGGAGGTGCATTTTCGCGATCCTCTGAGTAGCTTGAGTTCGACAATGCCCATGATAGAATTCTAGAGTATTATTTCTTAATTCATTTTCATGGAATCCATCTTCTACCAATTTCTGACAAACAATGGGGCTGTTTCTCAAAAAGGAATGTCCCCAGAGTCCACACATTACTGTCCCTTCCGCATTTTTCTGTTCTGTCTTTTTTTATTTCTTTTCGATTTTCTTCCGAGAGCTCAGCAATCGCACTCCATCTTACTTCATGATCTATAAAGACTGAGGAAGAAGTGCGAATGTCACAATTCACAAATGAATAATCCGTCAGGTCAAGGTTCGAATCTGGTTTCATAGAACACGTAGTGAAAGAAGAAGAAGAATGTAATAGCCGAACCCTAGCAAACATGTAGCATGTTGTTAAGTATGTCCTTGAAACTGGCCTTCCGTGATGTAGTTTGGGGACTGCGGGCGAGTAAATCTTATAATTGTGATTTACTTGAAGAGTTTTAATTGTTTATTTACAAACGTACATATACTCGTTAATCACCCAGACTGTTATATTATTGTGATTTTTTCGTAATAGAATTCAAAATTGGGCACTTTGCTCGGTCCGCACAGTGGGGTGCCTTGTAGTCATAGACAACTATGACCCAACCCTCCAAAAAATAATAGATCCATAAATGTTTAATTTCGTTTAATACTGCATCATAAACATACACCTCAGGCACCATATCTTGAAACCCATTTTCATGACCTTGGACGCATCGTTTCCGAGTAGTGCACGTTCTATGTTTCATGGAAAGTACTGACGTGTGTTGCGGGTTGCATGACGACTCCGAAGTGGCGCGTTCAAAATTATCAAAATTTTAAATTCAATTTCTTGTGAGAAGATAACTTCTAATTCTCCTACTTCCCCCTTTCCAATTTTTTATCCTCATTTATTTTCCTCCCTCCTGTTTCTCTCTTAAGGAAGGTTGTAGGTAGATTTACACTATGTAGTAGTTTAACTTTAAGTTGATGAGATTTGTTGTAGGACAATTAAATTTTGTAGACTGAGGGATTTTATATCAAAAAATATTATTAATAAATAAAAATATTTATATTTACATTATTTACAATATGAAATTAGGAATTTTGTAATGTTTAACTTTAATAAGGTACACTTTATCCAAAAATCAATTACATTTTAAATTTGAAACTTACAGAACTGCTTCCTAAATTCAAAAGAGTAAAACAGTTTTAGGAAATTTCGCCATTAATTATATTTTTTTAACCTTCAATTAATGAATATTCATAAAGTAATGAATTCAAAAACTTGAGTTAAATACATCCATAAGAATGTAATAATGGCAAAAGTGTAATGTTGAACTTTGAAGATAACGATCCGGAAATGAATTATCAATGTACCATTTCTTGAAAATCTAAGCAATGTTTGGCAAACTACTTACACACAAATTATTTTCTTTATGTACTGCAACTATGTTCAAAATTTGACAATTATATATTGTGTAGTTTGTGAAGAAATAACATTGCCACATTAAATGAAACGCTTGGAAATGTTAATGAGTCGTTTCTGGAAAGTTACGTTTATCAAAATTTTATTTCATAATTTTACCACTATTTCATACATATAGTTCGTGATTTTTTAAACAATAACATTTACTGACAGCTTCAGAAAGGGTTAACAAATCTATTATTCAGTACCAACATTCAGTTCTTCATTGTCATTTCACTGCCCACCATCAACTTTACGTCTCCATGCTATACTAGGAAATTATTTAACTGCTAAAGCTAATCCTTTACCCTAATTAGTGGAAAAGTTTGGAAGAATGTTGGGGATTAATATGGAATAAAAATTTAAAAAATATCGTTTTTTTACCATGTTCCCCTTACATTCCCCCATGCATACTATTATTCTCTCTTATACACTATTTCTCTCCTTCTTGCAATTTCTTTCTTTTTCTTTGCCCCTCTTACTCTGCCTCTTTCAATAGAGAATTCTCTGCTTCTACTTCTCTTCCACAAAGGGGAAGAGGAAAGATACACGTCTTGAGACAACACACCTACGCGGCGAAATGTATTTTTAAAGTCGTCCTCGAGCGGGATTATACAATCGCAACGTAAATTTCTTAGGTTTTAAGTAAAAATATTTAACGCTGCGTCGCGCTGTTAAAAGCTTTTACCCTCATTGTCGCGGCCGGGGACCTTCGCCGCGTAACAAGCCTCTTATCTATTGAAACGTTTATGGGTGAAGTGCAAAGTGGTCGTACCGGCGGGGGCGGCAGCGGTGTATGCAAATGTAAATTTAAAACTCGGGACAAGCTCCTAACTTTTTAGCGCGCGTTCGTTGTCTTTTCCAAGGCGAGGCGTGTTCCTCGCCTCAGCTCAACCCCTCTTTCCCCCTCCCTCTACCCCTCCCCCACACCGTGTCACCCCTTACTCGTAAGGCCGCGCGTCGGCGTCTCGGGCTGCCCCCCTCCCCGTTCCCGGGACGAACGAAAGGGTGCTCCGAGGGTAAGGTTAAAGAGTTTAGCCAGGCTAATGGAGCTTTCAGTTAGGGCCGTTAGGGTTCGCTAACGGGATAGTGCCCGGCGTACATGACGTGCCCTTTCTGATCTTCGAAAATAGGTTGCTCCCTTCCCTCACTCCTTCTCTTGTGAATCTTCCCCTCGTGTCTTCAGTCTCCTCTCCCCTCTCTCTGTTATTCTTTGATTTATTCGTTACCTCTAACTTTCTGTCTCTTACTTTATCTCTCATCTGTTTTTATATTTCTCTCACTTTCTCCTTGTTCAATCTTTGTCACTAACCTACTTTACTTCATGCTTGCTTCTTGTCTCTTCCCCTCGTTCTTCCTAGCCTTCTAGATTCTCTCTTTTACCTTCTGTTCCTCTATTTTAACTTTTATATCTCTCCGTCATTCGCCCGAAAATTAGAATTCCATCTCCTTCATTACATCACTTTATCCGCTCATTGACTTGAAAGTGAATGGAGAAGACAAAGAGTCTCCTGTGCCAATGTATTCTTCATGCAAACTTTTGTATATTAAGTTTAAATTGATGTGCTCTTCCTCCTACTGACGTACCTCTTAACTAAATACGATAAGTCCACGATAAGCTCGGGAAGTAGGTTAATACTTGTGTTCGGAGTTATTGTTATTTTATAACAGCATATTGTTTGTACTGTCTTTGTTCATGTTTGTTCAACATTCAATTGAGTTGTCACATGTTTGTGTAATGAATGTATTCTCCAATGCAATTTTGTGAAAACAACTGAATGTTTTAACTATATAATTCGAAATTCATGCCAATTATACAAGAAATATTCCAAGTGGTATTCTGTACAAGAAGTTATTTTGAATGTTATTACATTATAATCATATTTTGTAATAATGTATGTAATAATTCTTACCATGCTATAGCCAAAATTTTGTCATCACTTCCCGTCTTATATATAGGTGAATCATATAGTGGAAACTGACAATCAATGGTGGGGCATTGAGAATAGGAGAGGTTAGAAGACGCTTCATTCAAGGTTTTAAGCTAACTCTTAGGATTTATCGGAGAAAACCACGATAATCACTAACTAAACCAATCCTCTCTCTACCACCACCTTATCTAACCCAAATTGTCTTCTTGCAATCTATGTAGCAGACTCATAACGACAAATTCTCTCTCTCTCTCTCTCTCTCTCTCTCTCTCTCTCTCTCTATATATATATATATATATATATATATATATATATATATTTTCTATACTAATATGGGCAGAATTATTTCAGGAATATATGTTGTGAATCATATATTATATTTACTACTTTACATTTAAAATGCGGTGCAACACTATAGACAGTTGTTGAAATGGAGAGCTAAAGAGGGAGAGAGAGAGAGAGAGAGAGGGAGAGGGAGAGAGGTGCGTGATAGCCAGACAGAGAGAGAGAGAGAGAGAGAGAGAGAGAGAAGGAGAGATGCGTGATAGCCAGACACCTGTCGTGCAGGCGACCAATAGCCGACTGCGGCGCCACCACCGACCTGCGGTAACTAGCGTCGACGGCGCTGTCTCCCGCGCCCTTCCTCTACTCTGCGCAGCGACCACCGCACGCAGCCAGGCGCCTCTCCCGCCCCGCCACACCCCACCCTGCTGCATTCCAATCGGCCCGTTTAGCGCCAACCCGCCTCGCACAGACCGGCCACGCCCCGCTACACCACGCTCCATTGTCTTCATCTCCCCCCATCCTACCCCCTTCACCCTGCTCAGATCCATTTCAATTGCGCTCTCAACCATCTGCGCCACTCGTCCCACCCGCTTCACTATGTCTACGCCATCTCATGATCATCCCCACCCGCCCCTCCCACCACGCACCTGCCCTCCCGCTGAACTCTGCTCCAACACCACCACCACCACCACCTCCACCACCTCCACCACAACCACCACAACCACCACAACCACCACAACCATAAACACAACCACCACAACCACAATCACAACCACAATCACAACCACAATCACAACCACAATCACAACCACAATCACAACCACCACAATCACAACCACAATCACAACCACCACAATCACAACCACCACAATCACAACCACCACAATCACAACCACCACAATCACAACCACAATCACAACCACAATCACAACCACAATCACAACCACAATCACAACCACAATCACAACCACAATCACAATCACAACCACAATCACAACCACAATCACAACCACAATCACAACCACAATCACAACCACAATCACAACCACAATCACAACCACAATCACAACCACCACAATCACAACCACCACAATCACAACCACCACAATCACAACCACCACAATCACAACCACCACAATCACAACCACCACAATCACAACCACCACAATCACAACCACCACAATCACAACCACCACAATCACAACCACCACAATCACAACCACCATAATCACAACCACCACCACCACAACCGCAACCACCACAATCACAACCACCACAATCAAAACCACCACAATCACAACCACCACAATCAAAACCACCACAATCAAATCCACCACAATCAAAACCACCACAATCAAAACCACAACCATCACAACCACCACAATCAAAACCACAACCATCACAACCACAACCAATACAATCACAACCACATGACTTTCATCTACACCTACATCTGCACTTACATACTATACGTTTACATTCGCCTGCACCTGCACCGGCTCCTACTCCTGCTCCTCTGCCACCGCCATCTGCACCTCCACTTCCACCACTGCCACTACCAATGTCACTGCCACCACTCTGTCCAGTCCTGCGCCGCTCCCGCTCCCACCGCCGCTGCCGCCATCACAGCCACAGTCTCTCCCCTGCCACAGACAGCATCTCCCCTGCCATCGTACCAGAACCGTTGCCACCGCTAGCGCTGCAATATATCGCCGGCGACCTGTCGTCAACGGGCAGAGGGGGGGAGGGGCGGTAGCGCGACCGGCCGCGTTTGTGATCGCGCCCACGTACGGAGAACAGCGCGGCGGCCGCGCAATTACGACCCGCCGTCATGTCGCGTACTCGCGAGACGCGGTCGGCCCCTCCCTCCACCCCTAGCGCATGTGTGTCTCCCGCCCCCGCGTTTATGGATTTTTCGAGGAAATTTTTGCCTTAAACCGACCGAGTTAATTCTGATACCGCTACAATCGAACGATTACCGGCTTGCGTGAGGGAGGGCTCCCCTTTGCGGTGTAAATAACTTCTGGATCGAGGTCACGCGGGTGGGGCCAGCAAAGCGACACGTCGGAGGTTGAGTGACACAGCACGTCATGCGGGAGCTAAATATGCTCTTTTCAGAACGCTCGCGAATCAGTGTGGGAATCGATTAACAATACGATACGTGTGTGTATTATTCCATCGCTGCTTTTGTTCGCTCCTGGGAGTCCATTCATTCGTGGGGAAAAGCTTTGTTCCGATGAAATCAAATGAGATTTTGGCGTTGTCCCGGTTAAATGTATTTCTGGATGTTGAAAGTGGCGTAATTGCTAATCGTATTTTTTCAGAGGGGGATTGTGAGTATTAACACCAATTAGAAAATGATATTGTTTAATATAATGGAGTGTATATATTATATTCAGACTGGCAATTGATTCGAATGTTTGTATTATACTTTAATATATGGGAAATCAGAAAATCTAACTGACAAAATTCGTTGAAAATAAATAACATATAAAATCTTGTAAATCAAATAGTCTAGAAAATTCTTGAAGATTAGTTTTTAGGGACATTAGTTGCTTCAATAAACACGCTGTTTATAATACATCAATGCTTTTCCAAATCGCAATATTTCAAATCAGTTTTATTCAATATTAATCAGAATATTTGAATATTTGTTTCTATCAGCACTGCTATTTACCTTTTTTAGCTTTCTCTAGGGTAGTTTTTGGACGTAGTTTTCATCTTTACTTTCATTTCTCCAACAGTGGTTTCTTTGTAGATATTTATAAAACACGAACGTAGTGTAAAAATACTTTATTTCTATTACTTGAAATGTGATTGAATCTGAGAAATAGATTACATAATTTAAAACTAGTTGGCACAAGTTTAATTAACGTCGTTTATCTTACACTGCTCCCGAGCAAACTGTTTTACATGCTGTTATTCTTAGTAAAAGTCTTCTTTCTATTAGTTTACTAATCATTTCTGGTGTTTCCCAGTTTGTGTTCATTTACATAAACATTGCAACTCTTGGAAAACAAAAACGGAATAGCATTGGTAAATTTCTAAATAACTTTCGGTTCTTTTCTCAACATTTGGCTGTAACATTGCATGTTTCATTCGTTGAATATCTGCACTACTTTTATTAAAAGTTTCTTTGAAGTAATTACCTTATTTCTCTATTCTGAGAACACTGGAAAATGTATACGTGAATGTGACACGACATACGTTCATAAAATATTATTAAGATATTGTAGACCTTTTTAAAAATACTTATTGCGAACGATTATGCCGATGAGGTATTTCTAGAAACGATAAGAGTATATAGTGGGTGTATATTGATAATTGCAAGTTAAAGCCTGTCACGAAATAGTTATTTGGTAATTTACATTTCTTTTCAAACTTATCTCGCCGTGAAAATGCAATGTGCAAGTAATTTTTCTTGAAAGTAATTGAGAAGTTCTGTAAAGTAGCTTGACGTGTTCAGAAAGTGTTTACATAATTTCAAATTACCAAGATTTTAATGTTTATTTTGAGACGATAAAAGTAATTTCTCCCAATTTTAACATATAAGGTAATTTTTCAAATGCCAGTGAAATGCACATATAAAAATCTCTTCTAACGCTTAAACATTATTTAGAAACCAGATTTAATAGAGGAATTCTTATGAGTTCACAATTGTGATACTGTACCATTAAATACTATTATTAACTATCAAATATCTAGAAAGGATTAGCAGGAATCCGGAAATGTGGTGGTAATGTTAGAAAGACTAGCACGCTACAACCCAAAACATGTATCATCAAAATTAAAGAAAGTATTTTTTTCTTGAGATAAATGGATGGAAGCTTTATTTTTTCCAAATAATACCACTGATGAAATGCTCGTAATGAAGATTTCAAGAGGATCACATTAATTCATCAATGAACCTAAGAACCACATTAATTCAACGAATATCAGAATAACTTAGATCGCAAAAATTGTTCTCTCAAAAATTAAAAAAAAATATCATAGAACGACCGGTTTAGTACATATCGCAGACACTTTTCTTTATTGATTTAAACTGCCTAGAACCAAACAGAATCGTGTATGACTTCAATTATTTTCCTTCCTTCCTTCCTTCCTTTCTTCCTTTCTTCCTTCCTTCCTTTCTTTCTTTCTTTCTTCCGTTCACAGTTAATCAATATTTATCCTTACTTTCTCATTATTGTGCCACTAAATTTCATTCTAGGCATGCTACTTACGTGAAGTGGAATGGCTGCAACTAAATTGGTTCACGTTGGTTTGGTGCAGTGGATCAAGGAGAATGAAAGGGCAGACCTAAGTGGAGCCATCGGCGACGGCACCGCTGCATAGCGCGCCCCCCGCGAGCACCGGGCCAGGCAGAGGGGGTGGAGGGGGAGGGGGAGGCGGTAAGACAGCGCGCCGGCTGGAAGGACGCCGCCGAGGGCGGAAGTATGCAAATCCCCTTGGGGGGGGGGCGGCAGGGGGCCTCTGCAGGTACATTTGACTTTCTAACGCTAGCAGCCCCACCCACGCCCCGTAATTACCACCGCCAGCGGTGCCGCCATTGCTACCACCGATGTCACCCATGCCAACGCCGCCGCCGCCGCCGCTACAGTCGCCAGTGCAGTCACCACCGCCTCCTGCTCCGTCACCCATACAGCTGCCGGAGATGCTGCCGCTGCAGTATTGTCGTCGCCCTGCCCCCGCCACCACCCCGCCCTCGTCACCGCCGCCGCCCCCAACCCTGACCCCACCCCCGTCCCCGATCCCGCCCCCGCCATTCAAAAACTGCCCTATCCACCCCCGTCACCACTGCTGGTGATGCTGCTGTTGCCAATGCCACCATATTCGCCACTTAGGAATGTCACCATTACAACTTTTGCCATATATATCTCCTTCGTAGCTTCTTCAACCATCTCCTCTCTCTCCGTCTCCTCCTTCATCCTTCCACCGCCAATATATTCGGGACTTCTAGTGCGTCTGTCACCTCTGCCATCTTCCCTCTCGCGCAATCCTTTCTGTCGCCATCACCGCCGCCGCCCTCGCCCTCGCCCTCGCCCTCGCCCTCGCCCTCGCCCTCGCCCTCGCCCTCGCCCTCGCCCTCGCCCTCGCCCTCGCCCTCGCCCTCGCCATCGCCGCCGGTGCACCGCCCGGGGTAGCAAGCACAGTTGGGCTGCGCGTCGCGCGTTCGGGGAACGCGGCGTCGTGATTGGCCCGCGCGTTGTGGTATGCGCCCGCGACACCGCCACGCCGTGTAGTTGCGTGGGAGGGTCTTGTACCTCGAGAACAGTTTAGACACGCCACTGCTTTGGATTGCTCTTTACATTTCTTGGTCTCTTATCTCGCGGTGCTGACTTTCTGCTCTTGTTAGCTTTTCTTGTGTTTGGACATTCTTGTCAGCGACCTATTTGTGTAGTATGTTGCATCGTTTGAAAACTTTACTTTTTTCTACTTGTAAATTAAGACTCCTGCGAATCAAAATAAGACAAAAATCAATATGAAGTTGTATGTCAAATAATACTAATTTATAATACTGTAGTAGAGTGAAGTTAACCACATCATGCATAAATCATTTGCTGCATTGTTTTACTGATATTTATGATAATAATTTAATGGAAAATTCGGAGATGGTATCAGAGTTTTGTTTTCGTCAAAGACTAAGAAGAGGACGTCAATGCAAAGCAAAGAAAAAGGTAAAACCTTCAATATCGATTGCGTAGGCAGCTTCATTTGAGTGAAGTTATTAACTCGACAAGACGTGTGCACTTAGCGTACCAGCTCAGTCCTAAACAATAATGCATTCTTCGTGCTACAATCTCTCAAATTTTCATATAGTCAACCATATAAGATAATGTTTATTTGGTTAAAATAATTATCATATTTTATTCCGTTTTTCTTTACTTGTATTGTTTTCTAGTTCTGTGAGGATTTCTTCTTCGCGTCTTCTCATTTACCTTAGAGCTGCGAAACGCCCCAAACATGTTACTTCTCCGTAGGGCGACTTCATTTTTGAGCAGCAAACGCCAAGCATGCGCAATGAGATACTTGATTCAATTTCGGGTTGAGTACATTTCCGTCATGCATACGCCGCGTAGGGAGCAGGTCTCGGGCGTATTCCTGCAGCCGCGAACGCCTCGCCACGCCGCGCACGACTCCAGGCGCCTCACTCCCCCTCTCCTCCTCCCCTGAGATGACGACGCCTTTGGCGGAAGACGCTCGCTTCCAGCGCAACCCTTGCCCTGCACGCTTGGCCCCGCCCCCGCCTGCTGCACAACCGCCCCTTCCTTCGACGTAGATCCCTGCCCTGCTACACCTGCCCCGCCTCACTACACCTCGCTCAGACCCGATTCACTCCTCACAATCCACTCCACCCCACCCCATCCCACCCCACCACACCCCACCACACCCCACCCCACCACACTCACCCACCCACCCTGCTCTGCTAATCCTCTTCACCTCACCCTGCTCCAGCTCACCCAGTCTCGATCCACCCGCCCTCCCCACTGCCCCCGAGACACCGCTCTCTCCGCGCCCCACTCCTCCCTACCAAGCTCCGATTCGCCCTGCCCTACCTCATCCGTCCCTACCCGCTCCACTCCTCCACGCCCCGCTCAACCACGTCTCGTCCGAGCCTGCCCCAATCCGTTCTCACTTCCTCCTGCGCTGCCACACTCTTCCCCATCCCACCTCACTCCACACCGTACGTCATTCCGACTCGGCTCTCCTCGACCCACTCCACCGTTCCCCCGGGCTGACTTTCTCCTATACTGTCACATCATTCCCCCCTTTTCTCCGTCTCAACCCGCCCCACCATACCTTGCTGCAAAGTTGGAAGGTTCGCGGGACCTCCTCGTACTCTCGTCCCTTCTCAGATTACCTTTCGTCCCTCTGTAAAGGAATTCCCTCGACTCTTATCAACTTCCTTTC
>JAZDUA010000835.1:372500-422500 GCA_038098605.1 Gryllus longicercus | reverse complement strand
CAGACAGCAACTGAATTCGACCTAGCTATCTAGCTCGAGTAGAAAATCCTGCCACTGTGGGGAGTGGAAACCTAGACTCTCCCGGTCTTAGGGACTGCCTTGCCATCAGTTGATGCCTTGAACCCTCTCTCCCGGTCGAAGTGGCGAGGAGGGGAGGGTGGTCCACGCGCACGCAACGGGTTGGTACGGAGCGATTCGCGGTCGCTTGCCGCACGCGTGCGGGTCGGGCGGGGAGACGGCGGAAGGGCGAGGAGGTGTGGGCGGAGCTGCTGCGAGGTCGCGGAGGGATCCCCCGTTGAATGCGGCCGCGGGGAGGGGAGAGGGGAGGGGGAAGGGGGCGGTTCTCGCGGGGCGCGCACAATGCCTCGCGGGCCCTTGTCACTCGCAGCCGGCGCACGGAGCGTCGTGGCGCGGCGCGGCGTGGCGCGGCGCGAGCACAGCAGAACGGAGCGGGCCGGCGACGGGGGTGACAGGCGGCGGGGGCGTGGCTGGCGTGGGATGCGAAGCAGGCAGGCGTTGGGAGTGTGGAAGGCGTAGGGGGCGTGGCTGGCGTAGGGGGCTTGTCAGGCGTAGGGGGCGGGGCTGGCGTAGGGGGCGGCAGGCGTAGGGGACGTGGCTGGCGTGGGATGCAAAGCAGTCAGGGCGTCTAGCAATGAGGAGGGGATATCTCCCTTCAGGTAGAACTGGTGGAAGCGTGAGGGACGTGGCTTGTAGAGGTTTGGGTTGCTGGGGGCGGGATATGCTTGGCCTGTAGGCTGCCGACGTCGAGTTTGCTTGTTGTTGGGTTTTGATTCGGACATGTGCTATGTATAGACTAGTGATTCATCCATTTAAAGTTTCTGAATTATTGAGAGCATGTACCTGATAAAAATGTACGGTTAACAGTAACAGAGTAAGATACTTGCATAATACTCAATGCAATATAATAATGAAGTAGATAGAGAATTATGACATAAGTGTACTATGTAACTGTAACAATTTAGTGGACTATTCCACTCTTGAAACTTAAACCAACAGTGTTTAACTATGAATAGAGAATGCCCGAATCAGGGCGGTGTATCTCAAATAGTGTATGGCTTTTTCTGTCCGATTTTTAATACCGCCTCTACCTATTGGCATATCATAAACTGTGACTCGTCTATCTTAGGAGGCGTTACACATCCATCGCTATATCGATGTTCAATAATCCGAGTATGTGCTATTACTTAACCTCTGATTTTAACATACGCTTTCAGTTATATTTAATATTTGGAGCATTTTTGTTGGACATAATTTCACTCGTAGAATAGCCCTAATAAATACCACTCGAGCTTTGGAAATGCTCATAAAACCCCCCCTTGCTTCGCGAGTCGGGAATTTATCGACAATTTCCAAAGCACTCGTGGTATTACCTATCATAACATTATATGTTAGACCCATACGTATGTCGATGATTCGTTTGAGAATGTGTTTCGGTTTTCGTAAAAGGTTTATATTTGCCAATCGACGCGTTGCGATATCACCCCCTTGTTGCTTTCTAATATCCTTTTTGTCCCACTGAATCACGAAATAAATTTATATTCCCTTCATCTCAGCTTCTCATGCGTCATGAATGGTGAACAGTCGGTGTCTGTTGAATTATTATTACCTCCCGGGCTACGATACACAGACTCCTCACTGTGTTTCACCAACCCTAGTGTTCTGTTAAAACGCGAGTTTCCAATTGAAATATTTGTCAATTTGACATGGAATTCTCATTTTAATTAAACTCGCTTCATTTTCAGCTGTGGTTATTTTCATTTTTTTTTAGTTTCAATACAATGAAAGTTGTTAGGTGTGTATGTGTTGTATACCTAGATTCGAATTTCTATTTTTCAGATAAAAATTTTCACTCTTCAAATATGTCTTTTTCCAACAACAGCAAACGTACATCAACGTTGTGCGCTCAAACAGAAATAGATATGAGAGTTAGACACAAAAACGTTTAGTTGGGGGGGGGGGGGGCTGAAAGTGAAATGCAAGGGAAATGGCGGTGAATATGGTTAATATCCGGCTCGCAGCTCACATTCACTTTTGAGAGGGTTACTTTACAATATTTGTCAGACCTGTAAATCAAATCAAAAGAACTGACTATAATTCCATATCTACAGCGCATACTGGGTCGAAAGCATTCGTCTTAATCTCAAAATCATAAAGCGAGCAATCCATATTTCTGGATTACATTCATGTTGACACGGAATGAAAAACGGGCCCGTAACACCGCGATCGAAATGCGATGTGTCATTACGTCGTGATGGCGAGCGTCGTTTTTACCGTCTCGTCTCGTCTCACGCAACGCGAGTGAAGAGGCGACTGGGTCGTGGTGGGGGTGGGGTCAGCGGAAGACACGCATCGCCCATCGCCCGTCGCCCATCGCCCGTCGCGCGTGTTCGATCTCCTGCATTCGACCCCGGGCCACGTGCCCTTTCCCACGGGCGGGTGGCGACGCGACGCCGCGTGTGAGGGCTACCCTTGCGCCAGCCCCGCACGAGGGTGCTCGCCCATTGGACGCATACGCTGAACCCTGCCCGTGGCACTCACGCTGTACCGTCACCGTGCACGTTTGTGCGCGCGGCCAGGGTGTAACGGTTAGCGTATCGGACTGTTGTACCCAACCCGATCGAAGCCGTGGATTTTTAAGGGCGAAAAAATCCTTCGTACGTCTTCTTTCGAAGGGGAAGTTAAGCCGGCTATCCCATGTTAGTAGATTTAATGCATGTAAAAAGATCCTCAAGCCTTAAATGACGCCTCTGATCTAAATTCAAATCGCCTATTTCTCGCCCAAGAAATACCTCCTTTTTCTGCTAGTTAGTGAAAGGAGCGCAGCGAAATTTGCGTGGTCAGACGGAAGAGCAGGCCTCATGACCTGAGTCTCGCCACGTAAAATAAGGTATTAATTCAATTCAAATCAATTCACGTGGGTACTCGGGCGTTTGCTCTTAACGCGGAAGCCCGGGAACCGAATCTCGCAGATCGGAATCCGTGGACCGGGCTCCACATTTGAGAATCTGTGCGCCGCTCAGTTAGTGATCACCTCCTGTTGTGACAGTAACTAGAGAGTTATAATAGAACCATTAAATTCAGTCTATTTCTGACTCAAAGTCAGCATCTGGCTGTTCCAATCTACAGTTTTATGAAAGTTTTAAAAATGTGTAGACATTACAAATAATCCAACGTTGTTCAGTGAAGAGTTAATGTATTCATTTTTGTTTGTTTTGACAAACTCGTTCGAATTTCAAAAATGTTATTTAGCGTAGAGCAAAGTTAATATCATGATACCCTACGCTGTATGGGTAGAATAAAATAACCATATATCGTGAAAAACGTGGTCTGAACGTGTCTGAAAACTTAAAAGAACTGATAAAATGAAAAAAAAAAGAATATAATGTAAAAAGGATAAAGTGTAAAAAGTAAAACTTACTAATCTCAGTACCTTTTCACATTGAACAAATCGATTTGAAATAACTTGATTTGATTTTAAGCATTCAAAATGGACTGAGAAGTTTATGATATGGTTTGTCACCTACATTTTAGTATTTTTGTCGATTTTCCCCCGTAGATTGGAACATTTAGTTTTCCCGAAAGAGAAGTTTTTTTCTCGTTAACGCTCCCACAATCTCAATTGGAACAAACCGTTGTTGTAAGCTTGTAATCATCTCTAGTGTCATTGATGTTGGAGTTATGGGCCTAGAACTTCATGAGCTTCTGTAGCTGTACGAAGTATCGTAATGACGGCATTTTGACGTATCGATCGCACCTTGTAAAGCAAGTTCAACAAATTAGTCGCCGACATATTCAATGGATGTTTCACTTGCCAGAATTAGTAATTAAATATATTGAACTATTTTTATTAAGAAAATATGGAAAAGATGGAGAACTGAATTTAGGTTCGTGAATGTATAAACGCCTCTATTGCGTAAAACAAACAAACAAACGTTATTTCTTGTTCCCAGATTCAAAACGCCATGTTTGCTGTATGAATATAAATTAAGAATTGTGATTTTCTTACTTGCTATTTCAGTTGTTAATATATAATATGTACGTTACATAGGTTTTAAAAATATTTTACGATCAATTCGAGCTGAAAATAAAAAAAAACAATCTTACGAGTTAATGAAGGACAATAAATAATTCATTTTGCTTACATACAGTTCGACCAATTTTGTTTATTGATTCATACGATTTGTAAAACGTTTATCACCAGTTGAGGAATAAATATACTAGATATACATTTTTGTTACTTCAAAATAAATTTAAAGTAACCAAACACCATTTATCAACGTTTTGTAGTTTCGTGGAGTCGATAAGCATATTTAGAGAGAATCAAATTGTATAAACAAAACTTACTGACTCAACTGTTTTGCAATTCCCTGTGTATTTCTTTGAGATAGTGATATTCCTTTCAAAGAAAGAAAATTAGCTGTGCCCATTACTCTTCAGGGCTTAAGGCAATGGAAGAACATTAGTTTTGGCAAAACATTGAAATAATTTCAATCGTTTGTAAAACCATAATATTCAATTTTTTGTTGTACGAGTATTAAAGTTTTGAATATTACAAACTTTAAGTTGTCATTAAAATACGTCTACAATGTTTCATAGTAGTTCATGTTCTTTGCACTTAATATTTATAAAAATATTACTAAAATAATATTATACACAGTTCCACATTATAATAACATAACATTAGCTTCCACACAGTTAATGATATTTTCTAATTATCCTATAGAAATTTTATTTTTCTATTAAAATGACAAAAAAGGTATATTTTATTTTAAAGTCACAATGTCAGAATAACTTGAAAGCCGACAAAATAGCAGTAATTATTAGTAATAGTAGTAAAAATTCAATTTATGGTGATTTTTAACATCACAACGCAAGTTTCAAAGATGCAATTGGAGTTATGAAGCTGAAATTGTTTCGTTGGTGACTCACTGAACGTTCACTCCACGAGTACAAAATTTTCATTTTAAACGATTACTACGTTTCCATTTATCACATATTCAGGCTACGTTTTGTGTGAATCGTGATACAAACACGTTCCAAACAGCAAACTTAGTGCCAAGAACAAACACGCCTACACATCCTACCACATTGCACACCAGTTTATGGACTGTACGCGCGTGATGCTTTGCAGAGAGAGAGTTAGGGTCAATTTGTGTTGGGTGCAACGGGCAGCAATACCACTACACACACACCGCAACACTTCAAAGAGAGAGCTTTCGATGATCAATATACAAGTAAATTATTTTAGCGATGGCGATAGGATAGTTAGGCGTCGTTGCTGGACACGTCATGGCTGTATCCTGCCTAAATCTCTTCTACTACGTAAGTTGATTTACCGAAAATGGATACTTGTCGTTTTCTGTGGTTTAGTTTTACTCATAACTATGAATGTTTTTCAACTGGTATCTTACGAAGCTTTTAAGTGTAAGTTCAGAAAACATAACGAAAAAGTACGGAAGTTAAAGCTCCAATAGCGACATTTTTACATCAATTTTGACGACAGAAAACAAAATACGTATTATTAAAATATCTACATCAACATAACATAACTAGAAAATGCATAATTATATTATGAGCCGTAAATATTATGCCTACTGCATTCTGCTGGTGAAAGGATTTATTGTGTCATGTCGTTACATTTTTACCATCATTCCTGCTTTTTGTCGTTCAAGTGCTTTTCCTTTATAATGGACGCTCTTTCAACCGAAGTACTTCGGAACAACACTTTAAAACGCTAAGATATGCACTCCCAAAACACTGACACCTCTTTTTCATGGTCAGAGCAGATACTAGTTCAGTTTGCTGCCACATTGATTATTAGAAAAATATCAATCATCGTCCCAAACGGCTTTCTCTTCTTTGAATTTTCTTGAAACATTTAGTGCTGAAAGAAGTTTGTAAGCTTATTAAGTTCTGCATTTGCAAATTTATCGTTTTTATTGATTTTTTTGTTCACATGTACAATTCAAATAATAAAGTTGGATTTTTTCATTAAATACTAAACAAATGCTAGGAATACGTTATAAATAAATAATTTTGAATTAAAACACGTGTGAATAATATGCTTAGCTACATTATACGCAAAGAACATGTTCACGCGATCTGCAGAGAACTAATTTGCGACTAATTCTATATTTATATATTTCAATGAATACTTTTATAAAATTTAAATAAAATTTTATATTAAAGTGCTAGTACGTCATGCAAGTAATCTCAGAAAAGTTACGTAAAATAAGAAAAAAGTAAGGGAAAGGTAATTTTAGGCATAAATTACTCGTTGAAACTGGTATTTGCATTTCATGCCTAAAAATTACCTTTCCGTTTCGTTTTTCTGCAAACTGGAAGAAAAAAAAGCGGCGCGAGTGGAGGAGGTAGCGGCGTCAGAGATATTTCATTTCTGCGGTTGAAGCGCGGAGAGCGAGGCGCGGGGCGGGAAGGCTGGCTGGCTGGCTGGCTGCAAGATGGGGACTGACGGCTGAGATCGAGACCGATGTAATTACCGCGGAGACAAGTGAAAAGGAGATTGCCGGTGTCGAGCGAACGCTGCCGTCACTTCCCTCTCGACTTCTCGACCGCCCACGCGATCCCAGTCACCTCCGTTCGACGCTCTGCGCTGCCGTACTTGTCATCCGGAATGACTGCGCCGCTCACCTTGTCGCGCCGCGTGCGCCTTTCAATTTGCGCTCTCCATCTCTTGCTTCACCCGCCATTTAATTTTATCTCACCGTATACTGTTGCACTCGTGTTTAAATTCACTTTCACCAAATCTTGTCGCATCACACTATCAGATGTAACTGCCTCGTCTTCTCTGTTTCTCTCTCTCTCTCTTTCTCTCTCTGTCTCTCTCTGTCTGTCTGTGTCTCTGTCTGTCTGTGTCTCTGTCTGTCTGTGTCTCTGTCTGTCTGTGTGTCTGTCTGTGTCTCTGTCTGTCTGTGTCTCTGTCTGTCTGTGTCTCTGTCTGTCTGTGTCTCTGTCTGTCTGTGTCTCTGTCTGTCTGTGTCTCTGTCTGTCTGTGTCTCTGTCTGTCTGTGTCTCTGTCTGTCTGTGTCTCTGTCTGTCTGTGTCTCTGTCTGTCTGTCTGTGTCTCTGTCTGTGTCTCTGTCTGTCTGTGTCTCTGTCTGTCTGTGTCTCTGTCTGTCTGTGTCTCTGTGTCTGTCTGTGTCTCTGTCTGTCTGTGTCTCTGTGTCTGTCTGTGTCTCTGTGTCTGTCTGTGTCTCTGTGTCTGTCTGTGTCTCTGTGTCTGTCTGTGTCTCTGTCTCTGTCTGTGTCTCTGTGTCTGTCTGTGTCTCTGTCTCTGTCTGTGTCTCTGTCTCTGTCTGTGTCTCTGTCTCTGTCTGTGTCTCTGTCTCTGTCTGTGTCTCTGTCTCTGTCTGTGTCTCTGTCTCTGTCTGTGTCTCTGTCTGTCTGTCTCTGTCTGTGTCTGTGTCTCTGTCTGTCTGTCTGTCTGTCTGTCTGTCTGTCTGTCTGTCTCTCTCTCTCTCTCTCTCTCTCTCTCTCTCTCTCTCTCCAGTCGCACATTTCATACAGTGAGAAAATAACTGCCTCGTTTATCCTATTGATCCCATTAACGCACCAAATAACTGGTCAACTAAGGGAATACCATCATCTCCAAACGCATCTTTGTATTCTAATCCGATCTGATGTCATCGGAACCATCATCTCCCGTAATCTATGATTCAGCCCCGGTAAGGTTTCATCGTTCAGTTTCGTGTATTCTGATTTCCCCAGGCAGCTTGACCGCATTTGTCAGCGACCTGACAAACATTATTACGAACCCAGTCTCTTTCCTCATCAGTGCATCATATAGTAATCATACCCATGTAGTAACCACACCCATATAGTTACATACCCATATAGTAACTTGGGTGTCCGCATCGCTTCTGAGTCCCATTCCCTTCTGAGTCCCACACAATCTCGCTGCACCCATCCTCAAACTTGATCTCATAATTTTCCGTTATCTCAGCTCGCACCTCGTCGCCATTGCTCAATCATCGATGAGCTTTCGTCTCACCATTTCGACCTTTTCTAACATCCTTCTCACAACTTACGGCGTCGCTTATCACAGCTAACTTTTCACATGTGTTTCTATTCTCTTCTTTTTCCAAAACCAATTGTATTTTACTCTCTCGCTCTTTCTGATTGCTCTGGGAGCGAAGTTCCTTCATCACCTGCCTTCTGTGTCCGGGTGTTGCGGGTAAACCTCTTTTACGCGTCATTTCTCTCTTGCCCTTCGTGATAGAATGTTCCTCAGCGCAAAGAGCTCTGAGTTCATCTTGATAACCTCCGGCAATTCCAGACGGCGTACATTTTAAAAATGGTTTTATGTCGTTTATATTTTCAGTTTTTTACTCTTTCGTTCAGATGACGTTTTCTTGGATTTTTACGGAAATATTTTTTCTTGGTGAATTAGGGTTGGGTAAAGATGAAAATTAAACCATTCCAGGCAAAATGTTTGGAGATTTTTCATCAATTTGCGAACATTTTCGTTCAATAATAAAAAAAGATCACCGTTTTTACATGTTATATTCATGTTAATTTGTTGTATAAGTATTGTTATTATTCTTTATAACCTTTGTGCATCAGTTCTTCGTATTAAAGTATTCAGGCTTTTGTACTTGTTTGCCATTTTACTTGAAAGTCTGAGATTTCATTCTTTAAATATTAATCTTCTTAATGAATTAATTCATCAGCTGGGTTCCGCTGGATCTCCTTGAAAATATTTACTTCATTACGTACCCGACCGATAACGAAGTTACAAATAATTAATATTAAGTACTTCATTGTTCTAAAGTAAATAACTATTATGATTTATTGATCAATATTATTCCTTCCACAATATTCTGTTTCACTAGATTAAGGCACCAGCACTCCGTACTCGCCAACGTCATCCCCTTAAAATGTCCCCGACGCAACCTACCTCGCCCTTCGGTCACCTCCCTCCTCCCGCTGCCTTTCCTTTACCCGCCTTTGCTGCCACTGCCTTTCCCCAAAACTGCATCCCTCTCCACCATCACCCCGCCACTGCATCCCACCCCATCGCCATTCCCGCCAACACCGCCTTCCCCGTCACCACCTTCCTCGACACTGCATCCCCCGCCACTATCTCCCCCGCCGCCATCTTCCCCACCACCATCCCCGCCACCACCAGCTTCCCCGTTTCCACCGCCTTCCCCGCCACCACCAACGTCCTCGCCACCACTTTCCACACCACTGCATCCCCCGCCACTCTCTCTCTCCCGCTGCCATCATTCCCACTACAATCTTCCCCGCCTCCTCCCCGCTACTGCCACCCCCGGTTTCCTCGCCAAACTGATCTCCACCACCGCTTCCCCTACCACCGCCTTCCCACGTCACTGGATTCTCCACCACAACCTTAACCACCTCCGCCACCACCTCACAGGGCACAGCCTCCCCGTCCTCCATTGCCAAACCCGATTCTTGCAATCAACATCCCACCGCGACTTCCTCGCTACGATAATCTCACTACGACACGCTGCCCCGCGCCCGTCCCCACCTCCGCCAGCGTCTACGCCTCCACTCATCTCCCTCCCAGCCCCCTCCCAGCCCCCTCCCAGCCCCCTCCCAGCCCCCTCCCAGCCCCCTCCCAGCCCCCTCCCAGCCCCCTCCCAGCCCCCTCCCAGCCCCCGCCCAGACCCCGCCCAGCCCCCGCCCAGCCCCCGCCCAGCCCCCGCCCAGCCCCCGCCCAGCCCCCGCCCAGCCCCCGCCCAGCCCCCGCCCAGCCCCCGCCCAGCCCCCGCCCAGCCCCCGCCCAGCCCCCGCCCAGCCCCCAACCCAGCCCCCGCCCAGCCCCCAACCCAGCCTCCGCCCAGCCCCCGCCCAGCCCCCGCCCAGCCCCCGCCCACCCCCTGCCCAGCCCCTGCCCAGCCCCTGCCCAGCCCCCACCCAGCCCCTGCCCAGCCCCTGCCCAGCCCCTGCCCAGCCCCTGCCCAGCCCCTGCCCAGCCCCTGCCCAGCCCCTGCCCAGCCCCTGCCCAGCCCCCGCCCCCGTCCCCACCAACGCCCCCACCCCGTCCCCGTCTCCATCCCCACCCCTGCCCCCGTCCCCGCCCCAGCCCCAGCCCCCGTCCCCGCCCCGTCCCTTTCCCCTCCCGCGCCCCCGCCAGCGCCGTTCCGCGCACGAGCGCTTCGCGGGGCGGCGGCCGCTGTCGCCGCGCGGAGGCGCCTTTGTGCGGGAGTTGGCGGGAAGTTTGCGCCGCGCGATGTGCGGCTTCATCGACGAGGCCGGGGACGCCGCGCCGCCCGCCCCGCAGCTCCGGGCGATTCCCTAACTCCGCGCGCGACTCTGCGCCCGCGCCTTCGCTCTCGTTTGCCCCTCCCGCCCACTTTCTCTCGGTCCATTCCCCCTCCGATTCCCTCTTACGGGCTTAGGGCATCAACTGATGGCACTGCAGAATCTCCGACCAACAGGTCCTGAGGTTTGAGTCCCGATGGTGGCAGAAATTTTGACTCTAGCTGCATAGTTATGTTGAATTCAGCCGCAGCTTTGAGATTTAAAGTGGACGGTTGCTCTGATTCGTAGTTTCTTGTGGTGTCTCCTATCAACACTTGCCGGAGCATTGCCTTAACAAACGGGCCACGGACCGCTTCAGAACTTTCCTTCTCTTTTCTTGTCCTATCATCACTCCTTACTATCACATACTTACAATCAGATGAACTACACTTCCTGATATGTCGGGAGACCGGACGGGATCTCACCATCCAGCGAGCGAAGATTACCGCAGATTATTTTTCACTCAACCTTTTTTCTCATTTCTGTATAGTTTCATACGTATAGCATCATTCAAATCGTCATAGTTTCATAGTGATTTGTGGCTGTTGGAAGAGACAGCAATGGTACAATTAAATGCTACAATTGTCATGACAACAAAAAAACCTACGAATATGAGCACTTGGCAAATGCAACTTCTAGGATTAGAACCGTAAAGTTAGCGGTTCTGGAGAGAACGCCAGGTGGAAAACGACGGCAGCGTCGTTTCGGTCTGAAGGGTCGGGGCGGACGGGGCGGGGGCGGCGCGGTCTGGTTCAACGGCGGACCGCTCTCCTCTCTTAATTTATGGAGTTCGGACCGCGCGGGATGTATCTCAATTAGCCGTGACGTTAATTCCGCGATATTTTCGCTTCGCGCCGGCGCCGCCGCGAAAGGCCGTCGGGCTGGCCGAGCGGGCGGGCGCGTGGGTGGGGGGGGAGGGGAGGGGAGGGGAGGGAGGGGAAGCCCCTCCCGCGCACCTGGCCCTTGCGCAGTGCCGCGCGGTGCGGAGCGCGGGAGAAAATGACGGCTTCGCAGCTCGACCGCCCGGGGGGTTTATAATCGGATGGTTGAGAGGCAGCTGCGTGGGCAGGTTCTCCATTACAGGGAAGCGAGCTTAGTGAAGGAAAAAGACGATGCGAAGATTTTTCAGAACGCCGCTGAGGCATTTCGGTCAATTTGTCTAAAGATATGTCTATCAGCAAAATGGGGAGGTACACAATTCTGTGCTATTTACAGTCGATGTCAAAACTGAACTGAAGCATGTGTTCAAGTAGAGTCATAAACACCTACATCTATAGATCTTATTCTACGAGCCGTTACACGAATAGAAAACAGGGTTAAGTATTTTCGTTGATACCACAATGTTTGCAGGAGAGTCATCTAGAAATGAAACATATCTAAAAATGTTTGAAATAGCGATTATATTTTCCAAGAATAAAAAATTAAGTTTTCAGGAAGAATAGGTTGGAACAAAAACAAAATGGCCATACGGAATTTTTGTATCGAAATGTTGAGGAGCAACCGCCAGGAATGTTTCTTCACTGTAAAAGTGAGTTTATGCATGAAAAAAGACGAGTACATTTCCTCATTGGTCAGATAGCTTCTATGAAATGACTAATTTTTTTAGTATCGATTAAAACAAGGATGGAAACAGTCAATTATGGTGGATAGTTGATCACAAGCAAGTGGTTCAGTTAACATAATTATTGGTAATTATTAAATGATTTTCGTATGTGACCTCAATTTTGGAAACAATAGACAAGGAGCAGTTCAAAACTATTTCATAATTCAGTAGTTTCACGTGGCACTTTTCTTGTATATTACTTGTCTCCTTTGTTCTTGCAGGTTCCGTCCCTCAATTATTCTAGTAATAGAGATCGATAAAAATTCTTACCATTTCATTATACAATTGAAACCGAACTGTAGATAAAAGAGTGTTTAAAGTGACCTCGGAAACGTGGTCTTCGAACACCATAATATTTTCATGTGCCTGCTTCTTTTCTGGGTTCTTCTAGTAACAATGTAAGTAGAAACATGTTTTGAAATGTCAGGTCCTTGTAGGCATCTTTATCAAGCTTTGAGGGCTCTTCATTTCTTCACGCAGGTTTATACTGTATTCCAAACCCACATTCTTCCCACTAAAAATATGTGGGCTGTAGATACCACGGCTGTAGATGCGAATTGATTTTTGTTTCACTAACATATTTATCATAATGGCGTGATATGAATTTGATAGGTAATATCTGTCACATTTGGGTGGATCATATATTTATTGTGTATTATATTTTATTTAGTTTGTGGATATATGCAAAATTTATTGATTCATACATAACTATACAAGGAACGATTAACGTTGAAATTCTACATTGTACGACAAATAAAACCAAAATGTATCAACTTAATAAAGGAACCGGCGTATTGCATTTATTTACAGAGAGAATAGGTGATTAAACCTACATCGTGGATAAGTAGTAATTTGTTCATCCTCGTACTCCCTGTAGCGATTTAATTTTTACAACAGGCGCCTGTCCAGCCTGTTTTAATGAATTCCAGCCGCGTGTGTTTAAAAAATTGCTAATTCATAAGGAAAAATTTGTTCATTAGTGACACCAATTTTTCACAAAACCTGTAATGCGCAAATGTTGGGGAACGTGTGTGTTTACTCATCAAAGCCATGTATTTAAAAGGATTGTAAAAAATAGCCTGGTAAAACTTTCAGCGCCATTTTTTCTCATTAAAAACCATGGCGTAAAGGTTAAAAATGGCCTGTCTCCAAGGGCTGGTCTTATTTGTGTTTGTGCTCCCCTGTGGTGATGTTGCTGTTAGAAAAGTGAAGAGAACATGAGATCAGATGAAGACTGCTAGAGAGAATTTTACACTCACGAGAAATTTGTAAACATAAGAGAAATTATTGTAAGGAAAGAAAAGGAATGAAACATTTGATTTTTGCGCAAAGATGTTCAGGCTCTTCAATATGAATTTCTATTTGTTGGCTAATTAACTATTTTGCACGAATGTTCATGCCACGTTGACAGTAAAGTCTTCGGAAAATAGTTGCAATAGAAAAATAATCATTAAGCACTTACTACACTACCTACACTAGTTACGTATTCAGTCAAAAGAATAATTTTTATGAGCAATATTACTTGAAATGAAATGCTTTGTTTATTATATTCAATGTATTCCATCAAAATATAAAATATTTATTTTTTAAACTGTAGTTGTAAATTTATCAATATATTTTCATTCTTTCAAGTAATTTCACCTCTCGTTTGAATAAGAGAACTGATATGAAGATGCCGCTAAATTCAATAATTAGTAACGAGTAATTAAATTGGTTAAATAAATTGGGACATTGTTCGGTTTGAAAACCAAAAGGCAGTTTCATTTCTATTTACTTGGCTATAGGTCATAAGGAATTTCTTGTCATATATAGATGGAAGTTTCGGTGTTTATTTAATCTTCATTGAGACTATTGGACAAATGTATACTAATACTATTATACTAATACCGAACTTTGCAAAACTCACAATATGCTTCATTTGAAAAAGTTTTGATACGTGAACACAGATTACATTTATATCTGCGAACAATCCAGAAGGATTAAAGCAAATAAATAAACTTGTGTACACAATATTGTGTTTTGAGAAATATTAATTCTTCTCTTTAATACAATACTAATCTTCACGGATATCAACGCAACTCACAGATGATCAGGAATGCATTGAAATTGTTGCATTACTACATTTATTCTGTTACTACATCATTACTATCGAAGATAACGAGTTAACTTGACTGTAATTATTTACGTGCGCGTGTAGGAGCGTGTTCTTTCCTGCCTTAGCACACATGAATAAAAATTGAAAAGAACTTCCTTACTATACATATTCTAACATGAAATCGTTGCTGCCGAACAACAATGAAATCACCAATTTGTTTTTGAAAATGTGTATGTTTACTTCTACCTTAGCACTATACTGCTGCGTACAGTAAAGTTAGTCACAAAATACGAGGGTTTGTAAATGGTTTGAATTCAAGCGTGATAGTGAAAGATAATCTGTTGAAATGTGATATCAAAGACATTTTTCTACATACAAAAGTGATATTCTTGTAAACAGATTTTAAATAATCAATTCAGCATATTTTGTATGTCAATCTCATTTGTACACAAGAATTGAAACTTGCACTTATTCGTGGTCTCGTGGTATCTAAACAATTTCGAAACCAAACCAATACTACTCAGTTTATGCTCACAAAAACGGTTTCATCGATTATCTATCTGCCCCCCCCCAAAAAAAGTACATTTTTTTAAATAAAAACTTCAAATCACTCATTCCTGGCCATATGGGGTCTAATGTGTAATCACTTTAATTTCTTAATCTCGTTCTTGCCAATCATACAGAATTGACAATAGCGAGCCATTGGGTAATAATGTGCCTAGGCATAAGAGCTAATGAAGGCAGCAATGATGTAACTGCTTTCTGCCTCGAGAGCAAAAGTGCACCTAACTACCATCCCCTATTCAGAGTTAGGCCTCTATTGCTCAGGCGCCAGATCGCAGTTAGGCTTGTGTCATTGCCGCGTATTTGTGCCCTATTTGGACGTGACTTTTCCCACCTGAACGCCACACCACCGAATACCACTAGGCTGGAACCACAGAATAAACGACGCGGGTGTGTCCGGCGCGGAGTAGACGAGTTGGCAAAAGAGGGGGGGGGGGCTCCCCCGCAAAACGGCGCGAGCGACGAGTTTGACGCGGCGACTAATTGCACATGAAGTACGGACGGCAAGCACCAGGCTGCAGCACCGTCGGCGGCGCGACGCGTCACGCGGCTAGTGCGTCACGCCGCGCGTTTAAAACACGCGTCTAATTAATTACTTCAGATGGCGCATTAATTAATGTGTTGTAAACACGTGCCCAGTGTCAACAGCACTCGGGGGCGCACGGTCGCCCCGGCTCAGGGGCCGACGCCTGACCAGCATCCCGAGGACCTCGGGGCAGGACGGAAGGGAGCGGCTTTGTGTGATTGGCAGCAGCGTCATGGAGACAATAAAGTGATTATAGGTGAGACCCTATACGGCCTGGAATGAATGCGTGGTTGGTTTTAAAGTTTATTCCTGTTGCAGTTTTTTTAGTGTTGAGGGGTTGTTAGGTAAGATACTCTTTGAAAACGTGTTTTAGATAATAAACCGATTATTAGTTTCGGTTTGAAATAGATGACTTACTGTATGATCTTGAATACTTGTTTCATTTCAATTAAAGCTTGATTCATGATGCTTGATTCATTTCAATTAAAGCTTCTTTTTGGAATTGTTAGTTTTTTCCTGCCTGAGTATTGTGAAATTTGACAAGAAAATGAAGTGTTCTAACGAAACTTCTAAATATCTAGAACCAAAGGTATGAGTGTTTGGTTGGTTTTGAATTATGAAAGTGTTTGACATATGTTTTTGTAGTGAAGATAGGTGTTGGATTCTGAAGGAGCGTGATTGATAAGTTTTCGTTGTGTCTAATAAATTAAAAATAAAGTAAACTAAAACGATTCTACTAGATATGTACTCGAAATATTTATATTACGTATTTAAAAGTAACTATAACTTGTTTTTAAGTTTCAATCAATTTCTGGCAGTCGATATGAATACAAACTTCGTCAAAGATGTATTTTTTTCACCTCTTCGGTTCTTACGAGTCTTCCGAGCAACCGCTGCTAGATGATGATTGTCTTACTTTCCTCCTTCCGGCTGAGATTTGATAACAGCAAGAAGTGGCCACCATGATAGGTACCATTACTTCACCGTGACACTGAAGTGGCTCACGAGCTCTTATTTTCAATACACTTTCAAATTTTGCAATAGTTTTGCCAGTGAGACCTTCCACGTCAAACAGTAATTTCACGGTGATACCATGATCAGGCCTAGATAGTTTCCCGCTCTGTTCCCCAGGCTTATATGAAACGAGGCCAGCCTTGACAAATGTATGCTGTTTCTGGCGAGAAGGCAGGTCATATGATTTGGCGCTGTCGAGATTAACACGTACATTCCTCAAACGCATGATTGCAGGCCGGCCAAACGGGCCGGAAAGGGATGTCATGGAGAGGGTGATGCTTGGTGGTTGGATCAGCCCAGGATGGCACATCACACACGCTTATGAAGGACTCGAACCACACTTATGTAGGACAACCTCGAAGTCAACCACTGTTATGTAGGACTCTAACTCAGATCAGCTTAGGTGGCTCAGAGAAACAATTGAGTTCCCTACAGTACCTCTGATCGGGGGCCCCTAGAGTTCGAGATCCGACACTGGCAGTATTTTCGACACTAGCTTGATAGCTAGGTCGTATTCCCCCGCAATCTGAAGGATCATTGTAGCAGGCGGCTGCTCTGATCGGAAGTTTTACGCGGTTTCTTCGATCAACATCAGCTGAATGCTGGAGGAGCATCATAACATACGGGCCACGGACCGTGCGAGGTCTTTCTATCCCTTTCCTTGCCTTCTCTTGAAACTTTACATATACGTATTTACATTTACTACTTACTTATACGCACTACATTACCACACATTCCGAGAGGCCAGTCAGGAACGTAGGAATTGTCCTGGCTAGGGCGGTGCTTCTCTGGTGAGTGGTTACTGTTTTGGGAAAACGGCACGAGCCGATGCGCCGGTTGGCGTCGGATGTGTGAATCTAGCAGAAGAAAATTCACCGCCGCTTGCCGGGACAAAACGTGCACTACTTTAAGCGGACAAAATACGCAGTTGACGCGCCCGCGAAGACCAGTGACGTCATCAATTGAACCCAGCCCACAGGGGACTCGAATACGCAATCCTACGAGGCGGAACTCACCCGAGCTTTATTTAGCCAAAGATAAAACATTTTGATTCGAAATTCTTTGAGACATTGCGTGACACCCACATTGTGTAAAAACAATCACAGCGACTGCTCACTTTTTTGTAAATATAACGAAACTAAAACTGAACTGCAACAACTGCAAAAACTGAAATTTTCTGTAATTCATGTAAAATAAAATTAAATGTACTCAAATATCCAAACAATAATTTTTATTAAAATATAAAAGTTTGACACTCCTTGAGAAATAATTTGCGAGAAAGGGAAAGTATTTAACTACCAAATATATATTAGAAAGTAGTAGAATCACAGTTTCTTGAAATTACCACCTCAGAATGTATGTGAAAAAATATTGATTACATTTTAGATTATAATAGATAATCAAGAATGTAAGCTTAATAATAATAATAATAATAATAATAATAATAATAATAATATTGTTATTATTACTATTATTAACATTAACAACATTTTTATATCATATCAAAGGGTTAGTTCTCCTGAAAGAAACAAACCCTTGAGGTCCTAGGGAAATGAAACCAAGTTATCTGTTAAAATTCCTCGAAGCATGAATTACGTGCCCCTAGACCGTAGTGTCGTCTCAGCCGCGTGGGCGAGGGCGGCGATTGTCGCGCTGTAGGTGGCCGAAGGCGGCGGCTGCGGGGGCGACGGCCGGGTCGCGCTCGCGCTCGCGCTCGCCGTCCACCGACCGGCGACTCGCCCCGCGTTCCTCACGGCGGCCCTTGACAAACCGACCGGCACGGCTTGTTTGATCCGCAGCTGCCCGCTCACCTGGCGTTGTCAGCAGCCCGGCGCGGCGGCGGAGTTTGCAGACGTGGGCGGATGGCGAATGTTGGGTTTATTCAAGCGGCGCGAGTGGGTTGGGGGGGGGATCGCCCGCCCGCCCGCCCGCCCGCCCGCCCACCCACCACGATCCGCATCGTTATGATCCGTTCTGCTCGCCACATTTCACCCTCCGACCAACTTATTCAAGCCATTCACGCTCTGCCCGCCCTTCACGTTCCACCCAGGATTCACGCCCTGCCTGCACTTCACATTCTACCTCCCTTCACGCTCCGCCCGCCCATCATGTTCCACCCTCCTTCATATTCCACTCACCCCTCGCGTTCGATCCTCCCTTCACGTCTCGCCCCCTTCAACGAACGGCTGCCTTCGCCCTCCCTTCATATTCCACCCGATCTTCACATTCAACCGACCCTTCGCGTTCTATCCTCCCTTTACATTCCGGCCCTTCAGGTCCGACTGTCCCTCTTCCCCTGATCTCCTCATCTAAACTACACGCGCTCCACCCACCCACCATGCTCAACTACCGACCTCGCTCGTCCTCCCACCACGCTTTTCCTCTCACCACGCTCGTCCTCCCACCACGCTCGTCCTCCCACCACGCTCATTCTCCTACCACGCTCATCCTTCACCACGCTCATCCTCTCAGACCCTCTACCAGTTTACCACGCTCTATCTGTCCACCACTTTCCTCGAACCCGCCGCAATCCGTCCACCCATCATAATTCGTCCGTCCACCACTTTCCACTCCCTCTTCACGTTCCACCTTCCGTTTCGTCTACCACCCGCCACCACTCTCCACGGAAATTCGTCCTACCTCGTCCTGCTCCATTGCACTCACGTCACTCTGTGTCCACGACTCGCTGGTCTCCTCCATCGCACTGCTCATGGCCGGCCCCGGCCCGTTCCTCCCGTACTCCCACTCCTCTGCTCCTCTCTGCCCTGCTCAATACGCTTCAGCGCCCTCTCCCTTTCCATTTCCACTTCCGCACCCCACCTATGACCCCCCACCCGCGTCGCGCCGCCACCGACTGCTAGAGTAAATTCCGACGAGCGACAACGGACTGTAACTTGTCGATCACATACGGATTCTGACTCTTGGCCGCGTTCATAAATCTGGGTTATTCAGGTTGGTCACGCCCTGCTATGGAGTACATGGTAGATTAATATTCACGAATAAATGAACGACGTCGACTTGATTCTGCATGTGACGAAGATTAGCCTCGGAGAAAAATGAATGAAAGTTGATGCTAACATATTTTTGATATTCTGAAGCGTGTCATGTACAAAGTTGTGTAATATTCGTACAAAACCGTTATTTTGTGATATGAAATATTAGGTTACTCTTAACTACATGTTACTTCAGAATTTAAAAAAAATGAAAAGAGAATTTATCTAGACGCAATAATTACAGGAACAATTCCGACGAATGTGCTACATGCTTGTTAATTCTCATTAAACATATTATTAAGTTTGCCATAATTAAAAGGTTAGAAGAGGAAAATATTAGATTGAATTAATAAGTTTGATGAATGCCGAAGAACTGAAAAGCCGTAGAACCACGGAGCTGAAGAAAAAAATGATTTGTAAAAGAATCTTAGTAACTCTCTTGAGAATAAAAGCTGCACATTAAAACATGCATATTATCTGATTGGGTGATATTTAGAAGAACGCAAATGATATGTTTTAACGTGAGCGCAGTTTTAAAAAGAACGATTTCAAAGGCTTTTGCTTCAACTACCCTACTTTCAACACACACACACATACACACATTCCGACTCACTTCCAAATACACACATTTTAATACGCAGTTTTGATCATCGCTCTTTAATCACTTTTACGATTTTAAACGCGTTTCTATTACCGTAAAAGAATATGTGCGATTTCCAGTTTCTAAATTAAAGCTTTGCAAGAGCACACACCAAATTTTAAACATAAAATAATTTTTACCAAGGTGAAAATACTGCATTTGAAGACTAGTAAGTTCCAAGATAGGATGATTTTCGGAGTTTTCGGAGTTTTCGGAGTGCTGACCGCACTCTTCCCGCTCAGATTTGTACTTATTCCGAATAAGCTTTTTACTATCCACTATTGCGGTTAAAAGGCTGTTCTGGCAATCTCTTTCATTGCGTCATTGTTCTATTTATGAAAAAAAACTTCCCGGCATGTGTTCTCTAAAGGCCTTAAATTTATTTTGTGTCTGTGATCTCTCCTCTAAATAATCAATCAATAAATAAATCAACAGTGGTGGGCATATATCTTTGACCTTATAACAACCTATATTGTACCTTCGCCGTACCCGATGTGAGGCAAAAGCAGAGGAAGGGGTACGCGAGAGTGTGTCCGGCGTCGCGCCGCTTTTCGTCTGCAACCACTGCTTTTCGCGGCGTTTAATTACTCATTCCACGGACAACCCTCCCTTCCCAAGCCTGCTGAGTTGAGCAAAGCTGTTGTGAGCAGCGAGAGGGGGTTGGAAGGAGAGTGGGGGTATATGAGGCGCTAAAGACGTAAGGGGAAAGCTAGAAATAATATTTGCAAGAAGAATTACGAAGTGTTGATGGGGAAAAAAGTAGAAACTAGAGGTGATATTATTGAGCAACAGTTCCGAGAGAAGGAAAACTGTAGAAAAGATAATAATAAAGGTGGGAAACGTAAAGAGCGGGGCAAAATGACAATTCATGATGAGATAAACGTACGTAATTTGAATTGGAAGCTTAGTGCTGGTCACAATGTTGCTTAGGGCGTCATGGCACATTAAGAGAAATGGAGGTTAAGTGGCGTTGAAATGGAAGAAAGAAGAAATACGAAAGTGTGGGACAATAAAGTGCACAAGAACAAATGAAATGTCGAAAAAACTGCGTGAATTAAATTTTCAATTGAGTTAATCCATGATGGGAAGTAGTAAATAATTATTTAGAACCAAAACGACTATATACATCGGGTCGCAAGGGCGAGTGGCGCGGCGGGCGAGTGGCGCGGCGGGCGAGTGGCGCGGCGGGCGAGTGGTGCGTCGGGCGAGTGGTGCGTCGGGCGAGTGGCGCGTCGGGCGAGTGGCGCGTCGGGCGAGTGGCGCGTCGGGCGAGTGGCGCGTCGGGGGAGTGGCGCGTCGGGGGAGTGGCGCGTCGGGGGAGTGGCGCGTCGGGGGAGTGGCGCGTCGGGGGAGTGGCGCGTCGGGCGAGTGGCGCGTCGGGCGAGTGGCGCGTCGGGCGAGTGGCGCGTCGGGCGAGTGGCGCGTCGGGCGAGTGGCGCGTCGGGCGAGTGGCGCGTCGGGCGAGTGGCGCGTCGGGCGAGTGGCGCGTCGGGCGAGTGGCGCGTCGGGCGAGTGGCGCGTCGGGCGAGTGGCGCGTCGGGCGAGTGGCGCGTCGGGCGAGTGGCGCGTCGGGCGAGTGGCGCGTCGGGCGAGTGGCGCGTCGGGCGAGTGGCGCGTCGGGCGAGTGGCGCGTCGGGCGAGTGGCGCGTCGGGCGAGTGGCGCGTCGGGCGAGTGGCGCGTCGGGCGAGTGGCGCGTCGGGCGAGTGGCGCGTCGGGCGAGTGGCGCGTCGGGCGAGTGGCGCGTCGGGCGAGTGGCGCGTCGGGCGAGTGGCGCGTCGGGCGAGTGGCGCGTCGGGCGAGTGGCGCGTCGGGCGAGTGGCGCGTCGGGCGAGTGGCGCGTCGGGCGAGTGGCGCGTCGGGCGAGTGGCGCGTCGGGCGAGTGGCGCGTCGGGCGAGTGGCGCGTCGGGCGAGAGGGAGCGGGATGTGGCGGACATGCTGTGCCAGAGGAGCGGAGCCGGGTGCGCGCCTGCCCGTGGAGTAAATTGCCCGCCGTCGGCTGCTGTTAGCATTTGTGCTCCGCTGACTCCCGAAATGCGTCTCCAGAGCCGGACGGCCTCCATTTGTGGCAGCCGCATCGTCTCCTCACGCGTCCGCGTCCTTCTCCCGACCTTCATCCTTGTCTGCTCCTCGCCTCTACAACATTCCTTACGCCTGCCTGAGCCCCGCACTCTCCTTTCGCACCCTTTCTTAGTGGCCTCATTCTGTCTGTACTTCCCATCTCTATTGATATCTACTGTACGTTTTTAGATTCTACAAAGTTCCTTTATCAAACTCTACATTGCTCTCTCAATCACTCTTTTCGTCATTCCCCTTTTAATCACCCTCTTTTTATTCCGCTTCTTCTCATTATTCCTTCTATTTATCATGCTCTATATCCTCTAGTCCTCCACTTCATCTTAACTATTATTTTCCTCTTCATCCACTTCATCCTAACTATTATTATCCTCTTCATTCTCTAGTTTTAACTATTATTTTCTCATTTCCTCTGCTTTTATCCTACCCTTCTAGTGTTCTTTCGTGTTTCCCTAGCTTTATATTTTCATCCATTATTGTTTTCTCCTCATCTTTCCCTTGGTCTCCTTCCTTTTCACTCCCCCTCCACCTCCTGGCGTAGTCCGCTTGCCTCGTCGCCCGCTGCGTTATTACCGTCCTTATAAACATCCCTCGGAACCAGGTCGCCCCATCCACGCTGCGGCGCCGTCGCCCAATTTGAGGCGCTCGTCGCGCTCCGGTGACAGCTGCGCGAACTACCCTCCTGTGTGCTAGACTCAGACCGTCACCTCTTCCCGGTGCAGTTTCCACCTCTGGGATCTGCGTTCGCGGAAGCGTTCTTTGTATTCTTCAGGTTCGTTTATTTTTTTGTTAACCCCTTTTCCGGGCAACCGGTTCCCGTGGATGCAGGAGCACACGTTTCTATATTTTTACATGGAAACCAGTGATGACATTGGGCTAGAATTTTCTGATTTTATATTATGTTATTTGAACGTACCGTAACATGTTATCGAAAGTGTTTCTAAATAATAAATTTAAAACATCTTTATATATTTCGGTCGTAACTGGACAAGCAGGATTCATTAGACCCTGGGCTCTTAAATCTGCGTATAATATTACACTTTCTGGTGTTGTTTTGACGATATTTCGACAACCGGTTCTAGTACAAGAGACGACTGGATGCCGGGTCGTGCAAAGCGTATCGATCATGTCAACTGACGCTACGTCTGATAGCGTCATTCTGAGAAAGCCGCCTTCCCATGTATAAACATTGTATCAGTGGATATGAGAATTGCCAGGAGTCGACAGAGTTGCTTGTCACATTACATCATTGAGAACATCGCTTTCTACTATTCATCATAGGGACACTATAAGAAGTAATGGAAAACCAGAGGTAATTAAGCACTATATAAAAACTAAATGTGGAGTAGATGCTCTGGATCAGCTACTTACCCAGTCATTTTTTAAAAGACACGTCAATCGCTGACCATTCACATTTTTGTGAACACCGTAGAGGCGTGAGATGTAGCCGCGTATACAATTGAAAATACTGTATTTTCAAGCTTTGACATGTAATATATTTGAGAGTACTCAAAATTTGACATCATATTGATTATTTTCAAAAATACCCCGATTAATGTTGGTAAAATTATTTAATAAAATACTAACTAAATGTCACTGATGTTCATAAAACTGCTAGACGTATTCCCTTGAGATAATACTTAACATATTATAAATTACTGAGTTCTTTATCTCCACTTATAGCCTATTCCTTATCTCAACTGAAATCATAATTTAAAGAATCATGCTTTAAATCAAGAACAATTAAATCATGAATCAAAGTATCATGATTTACATCAAGAATCAAAAAATCATGAATCAGAGTTCTTAGTAACTTATTCTGTTGCATCATATCACTTCTCCGAACCCAGAAGTGCCCGTCACTTGTTTTGCTGGCTTCCACCTCGATGGGCGCGACCACGAGTGCGGGTCGAGGTCGTTCGAGAGCTTCGATTTATCGAGCGGGGCGCTGCTGCGTCCCCGGCGGGGCCGCCTGCGCATCCGCCTGCGCGTCCGCTTGATGAAACCAAATAAGGCGCGGATATTATTGAAGAGCCGCGGACATGATGTGCTGATCTATAAACCCTCTGCGATTGATTCCGTCCGGACTCAATTGTCTCCTGTTAACACCGGTGTTCCACAGGGTTTACCGTACGGACTAATTGAATCCCGTATTATAGTCGCGTAAAAGCGATTAGAAACAACTGTTGAGATGAGCGCAACAACGTGCTTCTCGTACTTGAACCGCTTCCTAGAACAAGCATTGGACAAAATGTTTATTTTTACCTTTACGTCCGACAAGAATTTTGCAAGAATATATTCGTGTAACGTAATTGCTAACAAGATTGTAGTATAATTACTTTAAAAAGAACAACCGAGACTGTTCTAACAGATGTATCTTTGTAATTGTACTGAAGTTTCATGTATAACAAACGAAAATCTTCATGATTTAGTGAATGTGATTTGAGAGATTCCTTATACCATGTTTTTACGCAATAAAAATTATTGTGTTTAGAATAAGATAATTGGCATTGTACATTTAAATAGTTTTGTTTGTTCATTTTTAAGTATATGGACTAAATATTTCGGACGCTTAATGTAATATTTCTTCAACCCGTCGATTAGCTCAAACAAGAAGAAATTCTGAAAAATTGTAGTGAAAAGCATATTCTCATTCCTTTGCGCAGTCGAGCAAATATATCTGAAGACAGTTTTAATGTGTGTTTTATGTTCATTTATTACGAACAAAAGGCTCTATCTATTATATTTGTGGCCAACTACATGACAATTCGCAATTTTATAAGGCTATATGTGTCACAATCATGTCGTTTGCAAACTTTGTAATGACGCCAGCACGCGTTGTGTGTGTGTGTGTGTGTGTGTGTGTGTGTGTCTGCATGCAAACGAGTGGACGTCTATGGTTTATTGTTCTCACACGTGCGCATTTTATTTCTATTTTTTCCATATTTATGCATTTAATTACATTAACATGATGTGTTGAATATGTGTGGTATATGAAAGCAAATAACTTGCCAAGCAAATATCAATTTCAAAGTAAATTTCATTAATTTTATAAGATACTACCGCAGCCACAGCTTTCATAATTTAAATGATTTTTTTCATGCAAGTGTGAATCTTGTTCAATACAATGGACTACGATGGGGTGTAGTTAATTTGCTGTCTCTGGAAACAATTTTTCAAAAATAAAAATAACGTGATTTCCAAGATATTACAAAAAAGTATAACCATGGTTGTGTTAAAAAATAGTTTAGCGTAATCACTCATTCATTCAAATATGTATTTTGATTCTGAACACTGATAATTATTATTTTAAAGTTGAATTGCATTCGTTGATCTAAATATCTTACAATTTCTATTGAGATTAATTGCATGTAACAAACTGCAGATATCTTTGTACGCTTTAATGTAAAATACAAGTTGACTTCTTGATATGAATCAAATCTGATCGGCGACGAAAAGACTTTCTAAGATTTTCAAAGATACGAGTGGAACATGAAGTTGACACATTCGTGTCGGAAACGGCGCACGGACGCAGTCCCTTTCCGCACGTGAATCGTGCACGCTCTCTTTCAGAAGGTGCTGTGTTTTTAAACACTTTACTTGAGGAAAAGGTTGCATGACCCTGAATGTGGATGACGCGGTTATCTGTGAACACAAAAATAGACTCGGTATTTTGAAGTTTTTTCTGAGACATTTTTATGTAAAATTAGTTGCAAATAAGTAAAATTAATAACAGCAAGTAAGAAATGGAATCAAATCAGCTACTGAAATAATTAAAGCAGTTCCAATAAATTCGATTTTCAACACAGAATGTTTATTTTATTGTTTCGCAAAATACTGATAATCTAGTTTAAGAAACGACCAATCTTTATTATAACTGTGTTTAAAAGTATACTATTTGAAGAATGTACTAAATGTTTCAATATTCCTGTTGAATAAAAAATGTCGTCGTTCTTAATGGTCAATATTTTTAAAGTGTAAAATACATTAACTAGCGACCAAAAATACTGAAAACCTAGATAAAATTGCAAATAACTCGCTTATGATTCAGAAATGAATCTCTGAAGTGGCTGTAAGAAATCCTTTTTTCCTTCCTCATTTATCTTCAAATGAATTGGGTAACAAAAAAAACTAATTAATAATCATCATTATCGGTCCGATTGTCAAGTCCAGTTTAAAGTGCACCTACAGTTCAACCTACCTTCACTAATCGTGTTGTTAATTTATCATTAGAGCCCGTCCAATCAATAATGAAACGCAAGTGCCTTACATCATCAACACTCGCGGAGCCCAGCTGCCCCTCGGCGCCGCGTAACTTTGATGTCCAAATGTTGTCCTCGCATCGCGCAGGACCTTAATTATACAGGTGTTCTACGCGCTGGCGGTAATAAACAATAATCGAAGCCGGAAATCGAAGCGCGCTCCACCACGTGCGGCCACGTAACGAACTTCCGTCGACGGTGGCGCTCCTGGCGGCGGCGGCGCGCGACTGCAACTTTCCATGCGATGCGCCGCGCCGCCGGCTTCATTTCCGGAGGTTCCACCGAGGGCCACTACGAAAACAGGGGGCACGGAGTGACGGAAAACGAGGGTAGGCATTCGCTGCTGGATGTATGGAACTGCGAGAAATTATCCGCTGAGCTGAGGTTTCAACTTAGGTAATAGTGAATGAAACTAACTTCTATTACAACTGCTGGCACTTAGTTCGCATCGTTAAATGGGCAAATACAAGGTGTTTGCTTTGTCGTTACTGATTCACATTATGCCATACAATTCTGTTCTTACTCTGCCTAAGTTCATCTTTCACTCTATTTCTTGAATTTTTTTTGTTTTTATTCCTTTCTTCACTTCACTTCTCGTCCTCTCTATATTTTTCTATTCGCCCGTAGAGGTCGAAATGTTCGGTGGAGGCTGATGGTGTTACACGCCTAATGCATACGCTTTCCGACGCTGGGACTCAGGACTGATGCCCGGCCAATGCATGTGAAATTTTCAGTGGACAAAACAAGCATATTTTGCAGATTTTATCCTTGTTTTCCCGTTTACTCTGACTCCCTTCCACCGTTTATCAAATATAATTCATATTATTACTTTTATTTCTATTTACTAATTTGATTACTATGACCTCAGTTGTTCAAAGGCATCTAACCATCATTAAATATATACTTAAAAATTCGCCAGTCCCCCATTTCCGTATTTCTCTAAAAATGAGTATTCAATCATTGTGGGGGAAAGGAAAATATTATTATATTTGTATTTTTATCCCGAACCCTCGCGGAAAATGTATTACATCAGATATATTAGTGAGCATGAATGTCCAAAAATCTCGCGTGATCTAGATCTTTATTACACGTAGAAACAGTCCGCTTGTGTTATGTATGTATTATTAATGATTCTTCTTTCTGTTTGAGAAAGCTTTCCGATATAGTACGTAGTGACACCATTTCATGTTCCACGAAGGAGTGAACTCAGACGTTAACTTCAGTAAATAAGTTACTACGTGTCAACTAGTTCTGTAACGACTCACAAACTAAACCAGCGCTCATTATGAGAGCATAACACGTAGAACGTCATGTGGAATTATGAATCTTTACGTACTGAGAGCGAAGAATTTGATTTTCTTTGGAGAAATGTGAATTGCTTAAAATGAGAAATGTCAGTAAATGGGAATGTTCCCCCAGCTTTTTAAAATTGCCCAGTGTCTATGATTTTATTCAGCCCTCAACAAAGGAACTTCTGAATCTGGCCTCATTTTTTATTAAAAATAGAAACAATTAAAAAATACGAAATTTATCAGTTTTCTATTTCTGCGAATAAAATTTTAAGATATGTAACGTATGTTCAATTTTTAAACCAAATACATAACCTTTTTTTATATTAATGCTTACATTTAATTAGCATGCATTTAATTTTTAACGCTTTTATAAGTAGTCTATTTACAAAATAATAGTTACATACCCATCTTTGTTGGGTTGAATACATTAATTAATTTTTTTGGATAGTTGGTGGCTGGGATAGTTTGGAAGAACCGCAATTTTTGCAATTACATCAACTGTAAAATACTAAATTTTATTGAACATATTGAAGGTGAACTAAATAGTATTTACAGTACTATGTAGTGTGTAGTACTCACTCACCCTGTCAAACAGATAAAATGTCTTTGTGATATTTATTTTATACAAAGAATTTCTTATCTTTACATGTGCAGTCTCGTACCGTCGTGTCTATCGTCGGTGTTTAAGATTATTGCAAAATTGAAATAATATTTGCTGAAATCCAAATATTCCACTTAAAAATGTCAATGTAGGATTTATATTAAATGCGGTGTCGTTTATAATAAGTGGTTGTGGCAGCAGCACTCACGGACAAGAAATGTTTGTGCTCAAATCCAAACATTCTTACGAACTGTTCAATCGTGTGTGTCAGTACTAATCTCAGGGAAGAAGCATGAAGGCCCATGCTTCTCCTCTTCCAGGACGAGACTAGCAGCTCTGCCCGGCGCTGCAAGGGAGCTCATCGCTGCTGTGCGAAGCGCCTCTTGAGCGCGGGTCGCGGGTTCTATGCCCGCTTATGCCCCGCGCGCTATCCCGGGGATTTGCCCTAAGCTACTTTCCTGTCCACTTTAGCGAAGCGCGTTAACAGCGCTCAGCGCGGCGTCCCACTGCACCCTTAGCCCGCGCTCCCTCCCCTCTCCCTGCCCCCGCCCCCGCCCCCGCCGTCCCCGCGCACCGCCTAATCCCCCCACGCAACCCGAATGCGAGATTAAACGAAAACAAAATGCTTGCCGCATAGCAAAAGCCCTCGGGGAATGTAGATTAAGCTAGTGAATAAATAAAGCGAAGAGCTCGACTCTTGTGTTTGTTGTACTTATCAGAATCGCCATGTGAATGTGCTAGAGCTGCTTGTTTTCGTTTGTGTTAGGAACTGCGGTTAAACGTTATGTTTAGATTTCTGAACGGTCATCAGATATTTCGTGTAATTCGAAACGTACCGGATAATGTGTACTTTTTTCTATTTCTAATACCTCGGAAATGCAACTAAAATTGAAAATAAATAAGAATGGGTATTTATCAAATATGCAGAGAACGTGAAAGAAACAAAATTCAACTTAAAATAAAAGATCTTCTTACATACCAGCTCCTGTGTCACTTCGTAATATGCAAATTCCTTTTATGCGACTCAACGGGCTTTGTTTACACTAGATTTGATATTTTATTATTCAATACTCATTGAAGACATTAACTTATATTTTGTTATTTGATGTTTTCCTTCTTTTTAATGCATAAGAAACTTGAAATACTAAAATGGAAATGAGAAGTTTCTTAATAAATGCCTAAGGAAAGCGAAAGCGTATTTTTGAGCAAGAGTATTATTTATAGAATAGTTTATATATTATTCTTATCTTTCTGAAAAAATATATTATTGTAAATAAAATTGGAATGCATGTTTTGGGCCTAGTCTCCGTAATGAATTGGTTGTGGGCTTAAAAGTTCTCATCGAGGATTGAGCCCCATTTATTATGAAAAGTTTGCGTTGTTTACATATGTGCTTTTATTTAAATAATGCTATTTCCCCGTAATTTCGAAGTTGTACGCATACAATTAGCGTTAATGAAACTGCCTTTAATAACATGATAATATTACCCTTTCATATAAAGTATGCCTCAACGTCCTGTTTGTAAAAATGTGTTGGCAGTAGACGTGTGACCTTAACATTACCAGCTCTTTCAAAGAGTATTAATTAATGAAATTAACTAGACCCTCCCACGAGTTAGCTTGAAACCCTGTTATGAGTGACCAACATTCTCAGAGCGAACAACGGACGTATATTCTAAGAACCAAGTGCGTAACATTTTCAACTTTTCGTAGATTTGCATGAACCGGTAATCATGAGATATCACTACATATGCAAACAAAGAGCGATTCATATTTATACGTTCTTATTTTCAGGAACTTGCTTCTAAAAAACTAGTAGGTAATGACTTTCAATTATATACAATCTAGTTCAAGAATACACTGGGATTACTTAGATTATCGTCATCGATTTTATATTCATCCCATATTCTCAATCGTGATATCTTAACCTCGATCAACATAAATAATCACCGGAAAAAGATAAACACCGAAGTCCAGTTTAGTTGAACAAAACATCATTATATAGTAGCAGAGAGCTTGAAAATGTTCTGTCATTTCGAAAACAGTTGATATCACTGACTTCATTCCCCCAGTGCCAAACAAAGTACGACGCGGCAATGTATGTCGGCAAAGAATTTGCCTGGAAGACGCGTCGTGAGAGTGTGTGAGGGGGGGGGGCTTCTTCAAAGAGCAGCGGCTGTCTGGGGGGGCAGGGGGCGGTGACAGCGGTGGGGAATGTCGCACCGACCTTTCCGCCGCCCCCGCCGCCGCCCCCCCCCCGCCGCTGCCGCCCGGCGCCACCACGAACTAGCATTTGGCGATGCCCCTCCCGCTATGCCATCGCCACCCTCGCTGCCGCCCCCGCCACTATCGCCGCCCCCACCCTCGCCGCCATGGCCGCCCCCAACCTCATCACCACCACCTCCTACCACCGCCCCGCCCACGCCGCCACACCCACCCCTACCACCGCCCCGCACCACCCTCACCCCGATCACCGCCCCCGCACCACCCCCACCCCTACCACCGCTGCCGTTGCCGCCACACCCACCTCCACCACCCACCACTCACCGCCGCCTCCGCCGCTGCCGCCGCCGCTGCCGCCGCCGCTGCGATCTAATTAATGGACGCCGCCCTCGTCCCACGGCGCGGCGCGGCGCGGCGCGACGCGGCCCAGCCGAGAGATTGGATTTGCGCGCCGCGACCTGTGCCGAGGAGGCGGCTCGAGGGGTGACGCCGCGCTGGCAGCTGCCTCGGGAAGGGGTCGCAAAGGCTGGGACGTGACTGGGCGATCGAGACAGTGATGCTGGTAAAGTTGGTAGGGCTGATGCTTGAATTGGTGGTGATTGTAATTCATTGTTTCGTTTGGGTTGATTCATTGTTAATGATTCCGAGCCTGTCAACTGCTAAGGTCATTAGTCCCGTAAGTGTAGTGCAGATTTTTTCTTCGGGAGGAGGCGATCTTCCCCCGCTGGATGGCGAGGTCCGTCGCCGACCTACCGTCAGCTGGCAGGGTTTTCCTCAACCAGGTATCTCCCACCAGCGGGACCCCGCTCTAGTCACGACAAGCTCTAAGCTCCCAACCGGTGTTCAGCATGTGTAGTGCATGTAAGAAAAGAGTGAGGTTAGGACAAGGAATGGGAAGGAAAAATCGCGCCTGGTAACGATTGGAGAAATCACGGAAAACTACCGAATATAACAGTCGGCCTCTAGAATTCTCGTCCCGACAGCGACTGAATTCGGCCAAGCTGACAACCTCCCGTTCAGAGGCACTGCAGTGACATCAGTTGATGCCCTGAGCCACTTCTCCCAGTCATTATTTCGCGGTCGTGCGTGACAACTGCTATGATACTTAATCACAACACATAATTAATTATTTTATGCTTAGCGATGGTCGTGTTTCTTCTCTACTGGATAGTGATCCAGCGCAGACCTACACATCGGTTTTCATTATCGAGGTATCTCCCATGATTGGGGCACCGCCCCAGCTGAGACAAGCTCTAAGCACCCAACATGTGTGATAGTGCAGTGCATGTTCCTGGTACAAACTGTGGAAATCTACCGATCAAAGCAGCCGGCCGCTGCAATTCGCCCTCATGCAATGGCTGAATTCAACGTAACTATCTCGTTATTGTAGAAAATCGTTCCTCTGTCGAGACGCGAACCCGAAGCCCATTCGGTCGTAAGCACCGCAGTGACATCAATTGAATCCGGAGCCAACCAAAACGATTTGTGATGGTCGAAATATTAGTGATTTTAATGACTGTAGTCATGATGCTTATAATGGTTGATTGCAATAGTTGAATTGGCGGTGTTCGTATTGTTTGATGTGGTGATGGCTTTGTTAGTTATGTGGGGGTTGAAATGATTGATTTTGTAAATATTCATGTGATGGCAGTCGAGGTGGGTATGGTAGTTCGTCGCAGTGAGGGGTAATGGTCTGATCACATTAATGTGGGCAATTGTGGGCGATCAGAGCGGTATTACAGTAATGGAAAAGTACAACAGTTAATTAAGTTCCGAATTAATTCGATTTGTTTGACCGATATAAAAGTACATTATTGAGGTATTAAACATTAAGTTAATGTATAGCATAGTGTATTGCATTACAGTTGTATGTGTAAATTATATAAAATGATTCGTATAATGATTTTGATTCTAATATTTCAAATAATATATTAAGAATCGCGAAAGAATATCAGTAACACCTATTATTCTAATTTAATTTCCATATTATACCATTTCAAATGATATTCTTTTGTCAATTTTCTTATTTGTTGCTAACAATGTATTACTATGAAACAAAACGTGTTTATCTCTAAGCAAATCTCTCCGAATTACTGATTAGCAAGTGAATGTTTCACATAACACATAAATACATCACCACCGTACACTAATATATCTCATTATTGCGTAGCAAACAGATGATTCCAGATTGAGTTTAATGTTTCGAAAATGTCAATTCCATTTTTGTGCTGTTATAATAAAAGAAAATGCCTGTATATGATCATTGATCACAAAATAAAATTTTATTTGTATATGAATCATAAATTTTGTAGAATACTTTTTCTCTTTCACAATGAGTACTGTTGATACTCGTGGAAAGGGTTTCTAACTATCAAACTTCTTAAAGAACTTCTCGATTGGATAGCCAAAAGATTACTTCTTTTCAACTCCACGCGTTGTGATAATGAAATGAAGACAAGCAACGAAGGTGGTTCACAAGAACCTTGGCTCTAGTTCCGCGACGAACATCCAGATATCGAAGAACTCCTAGACTCTTAATGAGTTTTAACTGATTGTACTTCAAGCCCTTCCTTTGAGTGCTCAAACTCATTTAATTCTGTTTCCACTTAAAGATCAAGTAAATAGACTTAATGGAATGGCTTCAGGTTCAACAAGAGCAAGAGAGGTGTCTTCCAATTTTGTGAAAATCCAGCTTACAAGTGCGCTGAGGTGAATAGGCATCTCCAGTTATATTATGTGTGGTTTGATTAGTGGATAAAGTAGAGCTAATGAATCTTCTTCTATTATTTCAAGGCATTTGCTCTAAATTAATGTTGTGAAACATAACAATCAAATACAAATATGAACACTAATAATTTAAATAAAATATTGGCTTGTAGTGTTGATATTTCGATAAATTCAAATCATTCATTCAATTTCATTCAAATGCATTCATCAATCATTCAATTCAAGTTAATTTTATTATAAATGATCTAAAAATAATTCATACAAAATTGAACAAAAACCAACTTGAATTCACACTGTAAAATACCCCTTAATTAATTTCAAAAAAAAAGTTTTGCTTAAAAATATTCCCAATTCTTAAATCCCTATAAATCTTTCTGTTTTTTCTCCGTCCTTTAATGTATTGCCACTGTTCGATTTGCTAGAAAACTGATTTGCGAAATAGATCTTTATGACACCCGTCTATCTCAATGATTGCTTCACAAATACTGTTTAAATGTATTTCATTTGCTTGACTGAAATATAAAAAACCTTCATGAATAACGCCAGCAACTTTGCATTACTAAAGACATTTCTCCTTTTTGACAATATCCGGTTTTTATTGTAGCAAAAATTTAAAACTTATAATGTCTTTTCTTTCTGTTATTTGAAATCGATTCATTGAGGGAACATCTGCTCTTGATATACAGGTAATATAGGTGGGAAGAATGGGAGCGGTGCCAGGCGAAGGTGGGTTAGGAGAAACGTTCGAGGGTGAGATGTAAGGACGGTCAGGATTTCGGATCGGGCGCGCGACTCGAGCGCAGCGGAGTGAGTTCGAGCCAGGCGGAAGGGGGGGGTGAGTGGGAGCGGGGAGTGAGGGGGTGGGGCGTGAGTGAGGTGGGGCGAGATGGTGACGGGGAATGAGTTGAGTGGGGGGTCAGGAAGTGAGTGAGTGGAAGTCGGGGACTGAGTGTGGGGCTGGGAGGGAGTGGGGCGGGGAGGGAATGGGGGCGGGGAGTGAGTACGGCGAGGATCGAGTGTGGGAGGGGATCGAGTGTGAGAGCGGGGAGGGTGGTGGGGCGGGGAGCGAGCGCGATGGTGCATGAGCGTGTCGGGGAATGAGAGTGTAACTGAGTAGAGCGGAGCGGGATGCGCAGGGGAAGGAGGAAGAGGGGCGCGGAAGCCTGTGGGAGGGGGCGGGCCATAAGGGAAGCGGGGCGGCGCTGGAACGGCTTCGCGCCGGGGGTCATTTGCTGGGCAAACAGCGCGCGGCGAAGGTCGCCGTGCGGGCGTTGGGGCGGCGCCTGTAATTATTTTTAAATGACACCCAAGTGTTTAATCCGGGCGCATAACTTCGTCGCCCAGGTGAGCGGCTCCGTATCAGGCGGTGTTGGCCTCGTCGCGCGTTATGCATCCCCGATGGCCCGCGCCAAAGCACCGAGCAGCGACGCCCGCCCGCCCCCGCCCCGCCCTCCCGCCACCCGCCCCCCGACCCACCACCCCCGCCCCCGCCCCACCGCCAGCCCGCCCGCGTCCGGCTCGTCCCAGTCGCTCTGCTCGGCCCCTTGCCGGCGCCGAGAAGAACTTAATCGTCCCTGTAATGCTGCTGTCGGCGCCGCTGCCTTCCCTGCTACTGCCACGCCCACACTCTTTCTTTCTAGCCTGCTTCCGTTGACTCTTCCTTGGGCTGCTTTCCTACTTGCTCGTCCCATTTGGGGAATCGTTTAGTTATTTGACTGATCGCTTACTTGTTTCTCTGGTAAATGACAGATTTACGGTAGTTAATTTTGTTTATAATTTCGAGACATGATTCAGTAGCGCGCTGTCACCTTCTTCACCTTATGATACTGGCAGGTAAGGCACAGTCTGCCTAGGGCACTTTCGGTTGCGCAGTCTTGTCAACAATCAGTAACTAAGAATGTTTGAAAATGGCATCATCGTTTATTTGTGATGCCAAGGAAGTAACACCCATGAGAAGAAAGGTATTGAAGAAAACATGAAATGCATTGGAATAATGACAATACAAAATCATACGCAGACATATTTGAGAGCAGGAAAACAATGTACGTCGCACGAACTCAAGAGAAATGTTGGTATTAATAGAACTGAATGATGAGCTCTCTAAAGATTGTCGGATGAAGCGAAATTCGGATCCTGACGTCTGCATAAACTATGAACTTTAAACAAGGAAAGAGAGTGGAAAATGCACAATAGTTGGTGATAGGTGGGGGTGACAGTTGATTGATGGATTGCTTGGTAGTTTGTTAAATGGGGTCGGTGTTAGACAATTGTGGTTGGCAATAATTGATTGATTATTGGTTGGCAATTGTTTATTGCGATTGTTGGTTGGCGATTGTCCGTTGGTGATTGTTTTCTGGAGAGTTGAACGGCGATTGTTAGTGGCGGTTGTGGGTTGGAACTTGATTGATCGTTGTCGGTCTGCTATTTGGCTCCAAATGCTTAATCTCTTCTGGTTGGCGGCTGAAGGTTCCTGATTAGAAACAGGTTTGGTAGTTTTTGATTTGTGGATGCTGTTTGTTGATTTGCTGCAAATAATCAGCGGCTAGCGGTTGACAAGTCGATAGGGACGGAATGGTTGGACGCAGGTTGGCGAGTGGCGGGCGAGTGGCGGGCGAGTGGCGGGCGAGTGGCGGGCGAGTGGCGGGCGAGTGGCGGGCGAGTGGCGGGCGAGTGGCGGGCGAGTGGCGGGCGAGTGGCGGGCGAGTGGCGGGTGGTGGGAGAGTGAAGGAGTGACTGTTTCAAATCTGCTGTTAGCGCTTCGCGAGGTGGTTCACGGCCAAGTAGTGTGCTTTGGCGGGCGAAGGGCAGAATGCGACGTGGCGTGGCGTGGCGTGGCGTGGCGGAGCGTGGCGTGGTTGAGCCGAGGAGCGGCGGGGCTGGCTCGCCGTCTGACTGCCGCGAGCGCGCTCCTTTGACGTTGCGGCCGAGGTGGGCAAACAAAAGACTGCGCGGCGGTGACGAGCCTGGCATTGTGCGCCGACCCGCCTCTTTTCCCTTTATCCGCCAGGGTTCGTGGGCACGACGTGTTTCCCTTTATGCTTTCGAGTTAAACTGCAGTGTTCGTGAAATTGACGATGTTTCACGGGCAGCGAGTAGTTGCAAGTGTTATCGTTCCTGTGAACTGGATTTGTAATGTTACAAAACGTTTGTGAGGTAGTTCGAAGTAATGAACTGCAACGATGAATTTGTCACGATTAAACTAGATTTGTAGTCTTCTCCAGTTTCGCCTAAAAATAGTAATTGTTTGTGGTTCGTATATTTTTTAGTAGATCACAGTTATTCTCTTTCTCATTTACACAATAAAACTTATTAATAATATTCATGTTAGCGGATATTTTTTGGTGTATTATTGTGGAAATATTTAGAAGTAGAATGTTAAAGAGCAAAGGCTCTGACTAAAAAAACTAATGTAAAAAAACAAAAATTATTCAAAGGTTTGGGATGCCAGATTATGCACACACACTTTTATCTTTAAGTCGTCTTTGACAAATATCATTCTGACAAAAACACTCACGCGATATTCATACATACGGTACAGAAGGAAAAACGCAGCAACTTTGACGCAGAGCAACTGTCCTTACATTAGTTTAAGAACGGAGAGTCAGGATCCGTTGGTGTCGGGGAAGTGATGGCAGCGAGGGCGGCAATTGGGCGTTGCGAATAACGACGGCAAGCGGCCGGGCGCGGAAAAGCTGCGGGACCGACCGCGCATTCCGGCAGTGACTCGGCCGCCGCTTCCTTCACGCGTCGCCACTTACGCAGAGCGGCGCAGGGCCCCCTGCCTTTGTGACGCACGCGCCATTGTCAACGGGTTCCCGTTGCGTCCTTGTGGAACTCCTCTTTATCGCTGTATTGTTCTCTGTCGTTTTCTATGAGCCCTTTAAAACTGTTACGTGTGTAAAATGTATTAGGGTTTTGAAGTATTGTTGGAGCGATAATCTCTTTTACATTATTATATTCATTTCTGTTGGCAAATTTGTTCTTTTCTTTTCTCTATAGTATAGAGACTTTCCATTTTTTTAAGTAGCGCATATTTCCCATTTATAATTTATTAGAATTTTTGGTTGGTGCCTAAGTGGGTTTCGTTTTTGTTGATCGAGTTGGCGTTCCTGTTCTTGTGGGGCAAATGATTGATTATCAAGTTTTCCTAGAAGTTCTATTATTGTAACTGAGCTTTTTTTGAAGTTGGTATTATTGAGGATAGCGAGTGCTTTTGTGGACGATGAAAAATAGAGCGTGAAATAGCAAAATGGAATGTTTCCACCATATTATTTCCAGTGCTTTCAATACATGAAGAACGTCAGGCTTCCATGAAGACATTTTAAATACCTTAATTCACAATGATCCACATCAGTGTACCCGAGAATTTGCATGTTTGATGAACAGTAATCTTAAAAAATCTTGTGACATTTGCATTTAATGGGAAACGTTAAAAAATCTGGTATATGGGTAACGCATGCTCTAAGCCAAAACCAGAAAAATCACTGAGTGCAAATACGTGTATCTTTACTTGTTTGTCATCGATTGGCTCTAGAACAACATCGACCATTCCTTTCCCACATCATTAAAAGAAATGTCATCGTGTTAATTTGAAAAATAAAGGAGTGGCAGAGCTCTTTTCAAAAGCAACTCTGCAAACAAAGGTCATTGCGCAACTACAAAACTTCATATAATGTAACTTGTAGACAGTGAAGGCGTGGTGTTCCACGAACTGCTTCCTCGAGGTATTACCATCACTGCTTGCATTTATTATCAATACTGAAGATGTCCTGCAATAGCAATCCAAGAAAATCGACCAAGTCAGAGGCCGCGTGAAGTGATGCTACTGCACGATAACAACCATTCTTATCCTGCGAACCCAACAAAAGAAAGTATCCAGGAGTTAGATTGGGAAATCATTTCCTACCCAGCTAATTCACCTGATCTTGCTCCCTCCGATTTTCAGCTTTTCCGGTCTCTATCAAATAACCTTCAATGAAATTCCTGTGCGTATGAAAATGCTCTTCGAAGATGACTTGGTGACTTCATAAAAAAGTTAAAAAAGACGAAACAAAATCGGAAACTACTTCTGCGTTAGTAGACATTTGTAGAAAAATGATAGTATATTACTGATGATTAAGGTCTTTCTTATGTGTATCACTGAAGCATAATCCATTTTTTAAAAACGTAACAGAATTGTGCACTAACCTAATATTTTGTGATGTGTACTTTATCATAATTATAAATTTTTATTGTTAGTGGCAGTTAAAATTAAATAGTTTTCGCTACAACAGGAGGTTTTTTCATGCCGTCTGCATAGAATGTTTATATAAAAAAGGGTATAGAGCTACAGCGTATTTTTCATTAATATTGCCTATACTGTCATCTCTCTGCATACAGTATAATACCGCAAATAATGTTGAATTCCTGTGACTCTGTAGTAAATACGACTATTTCATAGAAATTAATTCATTAGTTTCAGTATCTACCGCACATTTTACATTCTAATATAAGTACGTATAGAGAGATTTACTTCATATCACCATATAAGCAATTCACAATAAATGATTATGAGAAATTTTGAAAAGATCCGTGGTTAATGCCAACATGAAACTCAAGTGACTTTTGTCTGTCTGTTTTTAAATCGTTTTATCTCTTTGTTGGAGTTTGAGTCGGGTTGTTTGTTTGTCTGATCATGTCCAGTTTTTTGTCTAAAAATGAGTACTTTCCGCAGAATTTTACGTGACATACAGGGAATCTATTTAAAACATATTTTCTCAAAAAATTGCTTCAAATTTTTTCTTTATTTTCTCTTTCTAATAGAGCAAAGTACACATATAATAATGTTGCAGCACCCATTTTGGGTGAACTCTCTGTATTTTCAAAAAATTGTGAAAGTTTCAAATAATGCGAGAAAGTATGTGCTGATTTAGTATCTCAATGTTATATTGTTATTATATAATTTGTTTTATAATAAGAATTATTAGTGTTACAACGTATATTTTTGTTATCTTCTAATAGAAAGGTGTGTTATGCCATTCACTACAAAGTAACACACGTTACACACGGAAAAGCATTGAATTCTTGTACATGAAACATACACAAGTATCGCAGTCTGAATTACAAAGCTTCTGGATTATTCAAAGTATGTGAAAGCTCGTTTCGCCGGATCTCTGACGCAACATGGCGAGGTATGTTAAAACGCATTGCGAAGCTGCAGTGCAACGCAGATTGGCTACTTCTGCTCGAACTGACATCGCTTTGCACTTCAACCAGCTTTGGGTGCAAAGCGTAACGACTCACTTTCTGGAATATGTTTGCATGCAATCTATGTCCTGCATTGAGATACACGAGAGCAAACCTCTATGTTTGAAACTAACCTCTTGCATGCCAATTATCAGATCATTTGTATATCTCGTGCTCCGGCTTCCATTCGAAACAATATGTCACCTGTTTATCCCTTGGTTGTTTGACATTCACACGCCCGTTACTTGTGTTTTCTCTACGCAGACGATTCGTACAGAGCCAATTTCAAACGATTTGGAAACTAATTCGGAATCGGAATCACGTGTTATTTATTTGCATATGCATGAAATATGCCGTTTCGTTTTTCACTTTCCCTATACACAGTTTTCATTGGATTTGTGATTGAGGATTAGACCGTCCTAATTGGATGAATGTCCAACAATACTTGCATGAACAACCCGCGCATACAACGACACACACTCATGCACCCCAGTGCGCAACTTTAATACAAATATGTAAAGCAAATATTGCGACACGACTTTTGGGGCAAAAGATGACAGAATTCTAAAAAAATTCCTAAGAATGAGAAGTATTCTACATTAATATTACATATTTGGATATTTAATTCTTCTGGGTATCCTCAATACGTAGCAAGACTAGTGAGAATCGTTCAGAACCTACTACGAAAAATTAAATTTACGGAAAAGTTCTGAAATAATCTCTCCCCATTATATTAAAATGACTATTTGATTTTCTGCCCAATTTAATTCATGTAGTATTTTGGGTCCTTGCATCTTATGGTTAAGTAAAATGCTCGGGACAAAATTTTCTTCAATTCTTGAAATAAAATTCTAACAAAAATAACATTTTAAAATTACGTAGAACCTGGGAACATATTACATCATCGGCGTACGCACGGAAAAATAAACTCAAACTCTACCGATGTCTCAATCAAGGTAGGAAAAAGATTTACACCCTTGTAGATCTCACGAAGCTCTCCGAGTCTTCCCAACTCCTCACCTCTCCTTTCCTCTTCTGATTTGTTCCTCCTGAGGAGACCTCCGCCAAAGTTTTCTCTCGTTGCGGGAAAAAGTCGTTCGTACCGCTCGCGGGCGTTCTATCAACATGGACTTTCCTCCGGCCAGGTAGGAGGATATTAGCAATTCAAAACGTTCTCACGAATAATCATTCGTTTTATTAATACAATTTATGGTAGAGGAGGGCTTGGCGGAGATCTCCTCTTCCGCGGCGGCCGGGCGGGAGGGCGATGGCTGCGCCGCGCGGCGGCAGGTCATGGAAACAACGAGAGGTGGAATGAAGATTTATATCGCCACCTCTCGTTGCGGCCACCCTCCTGCAGGAATGGCCTCACCATTAGTGGCGCACGTGGGTGGGCGAAGTCACGGGGGAGGGGAGAGGGGGAGGGGAGAAAGAGGTAGGAAAACTGCACGGAAGGGGAAATCGCCAACTTCTCCCGAAACTACTCGTTGGTCGTAAATTACGGACGCCCTGAACCTATGTCCGCTGTTACGGGTGAAAGATGAGCGAAGCGAACTATCTTCACGCTTTTTCTATTTGGTCGCATTGCGAGAAGCGATTAATTTCGGCTGGGCCGCTGGAAATGCTGCAATCATCAATTGAGGATTGAAGCGTCGTAATTTGTGGATTTTTCTTCGGTTCGAACTTTTGGCCGTTGAGTTTGAAGTCGAGAAAATCTATTGCAAGTATTTTGCCATCACTTACGTTTCATTAAATTTAGTTAGAGTTTCTGTTGCACGACATAAAAATATATTGAATATAGCCTTGTGTATTTCTTCTCTAGTTAATAATTTCAATATGAAATGAAAGTTGTACTGCAATTCATATTCCCTATGATTTATATTTGTGGAATTCAATTGCAACACCAAAGATCAAAGCGTATGTATAGTCACAACACCATTAACATGTTATTTGTTTTAATGCTCTTCTCAATTATCACAATTTGAATTAAAAAATCAGTCACCCTGTTTGTCTGGCTGCTCAAAATGTATGTAGTGTACATTTAATGACCACAAATTAAATTAGAAACATGTTTCTATTAATTTAATCTGTATCTTCCAAATAGGTGCCAGAAAAATCAAAAAGTGAAAATAGCCAAACGTTTGTGGTACGATTTTGTTTATAAATAACTTCCGTTTTAAACAATGACTTAAAACAGGCAGAAAGTCTGAATGCAATTTTACAAACTTCAGATGCGTTTTTTATGTAAAAATGAGACTTGTTAAGCAAAACTTAAAAAAACTTAATAGTAAGTTCATAAAAAGTTAATCAATTTTTATTGAAGTATATTTAATGGTAGTGATTAATCAAGTTCAAAGGTTCCCTAATATAGCTTAGAGTCTTTCTATCGTAGAAATATTTTACATAATCTCTAAAGCAACCTCCCTCAGAATTCCGGCTTTTTTATCGCTCCATTTTATCCACTACAAAATGCCCTTCGCGAGGCTTACACAAACTGAACCGAAGAAGCGATACTCGCCTGAAGGACGTAAGAAACAGTCATAAAGATGCAAGAAAGGTCGGGGAAACCCTTTGAAGCAGCTGTTTCCCGAGTTCAAACTTCGACGTTAATGTTCCTTCCTGGAAGCGGGGCTTCGTGATCGATATCGCCTTTCCCGAGTCTTGAAGCGAATGCTCTGCCCCGAAGCCTCGCGTGCTAATTGCGGCTTAATCTACCAGCGGAGCCAGCGTTCGATACACAGAAAGCGAGAATAACGTTGGTCGCCCTGTCCGGGTCGCCTGGCACTGCTGTGTGTATGGGGGAGGGATGATAATTGAGCTCAGGCTCTTGACTTGTTATGTTCACATTAATTTCATGTCGTATAAGTGATGATCTTAGAGTAGAGTAAACGCTCCATATGAAGAGGGCAGGCTGAGATTCGTAGACTGGTTTCAGAGGACGACTTTGACGATTTGAGAATGGTAACTGAATTGCTGATGCTTATGAAAAAAATGAATGGATTCAGTAGTCTTTTTTAATACTTCTGGTTGATATTCAGCTGCCATTGTAGTCATCTTTTAACTTATGCAGAGAGAATGACTGTTTTGAGGTTCAAATTGTGGCCAACCTGATGAGCGGAAACGTGTTGATCAGGATGGTGGTTGAACTGAGTGTGGTTAAGAAGTTATTTTTTGATTCCGTTATAATGTCAACGAAACGTCTATTCCACAATAAATGTAGAATTATTTATAAAACAGGATAATGACTCCGTAATCAATTTAGGCTATTTCTAATTCACAAGACACATTCTTACAAAAATGGATACCGCATCTAAATTCCTAAGAATCGGAAGCTACTTCAAACTAGACAGTTTTCTTCTTCAATTGGTGCGGAAAGCGTTACGCAATATTTGTAAAAAATAAAAAAAAAACTTAAAACATTTGTTCTTTTTGTAATCCAAGGCAAGAAATCAGTTTCCTTCCGTTCCACTAATTGCGGCTAGTTCTCAATATTACCTTGACTAATTGCTAGAAACGTTGGTCTTTTCTGTCTCAATAATGAATTTCAATATTAGAGGTACCAACACACAAAGATGATAGAGAATATTTTATCTAAATTGTTGATTAAGAACTGAATGAAGTTCCACAGTAGAACTATCAAGGATGAAAATGAGCGATCGTGAATGTTTCATAGTCACTATTACATCATCACTTTGTCAGCGTCGTTCGATTTGACGTCAATATTATGTTATTACTTGAACATCTTACCGATTGAAAATGGTGGTTATAAAGGGCATTGGATAGGATTGATAAATGTTTTATTGGTGAACATGCTCAACCCATTCATTTTATAACTAAGAGGGTTATAAATTAAATATTTAATGGTGTATTTGGATTACTATTGTGAAAAATATTTTCGGCACATTATTAAATGTGTTCGAAAGGAATACAAAGAAAAAAGATAAGTTAAGATATGTTTAAGATATTTTACAAAAAATTAGAATATTTTTGTAAAATAAAAAAAATTAAATTTACAACATGAATTTTCTATTACTCTTAAGTAAAAATATAATATTATGCAACCAGTTTAGAATGTTAAATTTTTTTTGCAAGAATAGGAATTACTGATCTCTCTCCACTAGCATTGCTTGTTCAGTAATCCAGTTCGGGGAAATAATACGGTATGGCTAGCAAGTTGTCTACTAATTTTGTGTAAATTATTTAAAAATTTCAAGCTTAATAATTTTGAAAATTTGTTGAAACTTGAAACTTTTAACTGTCTTTTTACAAATGATACTATGTTATCCTGGGCTGACATCGTGATGATTTTTCGTCTCTAGGTCCAAATAACTAAAAATAAGTTGAAAGTATTATTTTATAATGGTACGAACCGCGCACATTTGCTTACGCTCTTTTATTCCTCCATGTGAGAGAACTGAGGGGAGAGAGTATTTCGATGTCAGAACTGTTATGTTTATTTTGTGGCATGTTTTCCGATGCGAATAGTTTCTTATTCACCGAAACAAAACCTTCTTGTAATTTCATTTGATAAAATGTTGTTTATAACGGTCATTTTTACTCAATCTATAATATAAAAATGAATCGCAAAATGTGTTGGTAACCGCATAACTCAACAACGCCTGGACCAATTTGGGCAATTCTTTTTTTAAAATGTTCGTTGAAGTCCAAGGATGGTTTTTACGTCGAGAAAAATTCGAATAATTGCCGGGAAAACCCTCAAAACAGCCCTTTTCTCACGAGCTGCGGCGCACTGTAAAAACAAGAAATATCAGAGGAGCCCACGCTCGCTCTTCCTGCCGCAAGACCGTACTCCATCAACACATCCCTGCCTGATTGCGTAGGCCGGAGCTCCGAAGCACCGCGGCTTGCCATCCGTCAGCAAGCGATAGATAAGAGCCGGTGCGTCATCTGCCGCCGCCCCTTCCCTTCCCCCCCGACCTGCCGAAGTCGCTGCGCGTGGATTGCGTCATCTGCCGCCGCCCCTTCCCTTCCACCCGAACTAGACGGTTCCGGACTATTCGCGAGCCGCGGGGAAATGCCGAGAAGGTGCCGGGCGCCTGGGGGCAAGCGCCGGGCAGGTATAAATGCTCCGCTGCCGGCGGCCGCGAGTCAGTCAGCAGAAGCGAGTTAGAGAGGAGTTAGCAGAAGAGAGTAGAAGTGAGTAGTGAGTATAATATTTCGTTGGTTTTAATTCACCACGGAGAAACGTTACAATAATATAGATATGCCTCCTATTAGACGAAGCAATTTAGGTAGAAGAACCCGAAATGCTACAAAGCAAGCTAATTACCGATCTAATCATGCTGCACAAGAACGTGACGACCGAAATGAACGTGAAAGAATTCGGGCATCACGAACGCGTGAAGCGCGAGCGCTACATTCAACTAATAATCGCGCAAGTTTGAATCGAGCTGCTTTCAGTTACGATGTGTCAATTGACTACAGTAACTACCAATGTGTTGTTATTGGTTCTATGAACTCGGTTTGCTCATATTGTAAGGCATTGAAATTTAAAAACGAAGCTAATGGATTGTGTTGCGCAAATGGTAAAGTGAAATTGATACCATTGGAACCACCACCAGAGCCATTGTACTCATTGGTTTCAGGAATAGGAACAGATTCCATACACTTTTTGACAAATATCCAACAATATAACAATTGCTTTCAAATGACTTCCTTTGGGTCAACAAACGTAGTTCGGGAAAATTTTATGCCAACTTTCAAGGTATGTATTATAGCAGTTAAACATAATTATTTTATGTTCTGTCACCTAAGTTAAGATGTGTTACTAATTTTCAATGACGTAATCATTAAGATCATAATCATCACTTAGTCCCCATATTATTTGGTGATTCAGTTTTAGCGACACTTTTATTATTTTGAAACCCAATATATTTGATGATAGATATTAGTTACAACTAATTAGGAGACAGATATAATTTTAAAGAACAAATATTATTTAAGTTTGATCACTGACAATCCATAAATTTATACCCCACATTGCTTATTTATTTTATTTTATTTTATAGTGTTTGGTACAAACAATATTTTTTTAAATTTACAGATACAAGGCCAAATATATCACAGAGCAGGTTCACTGTTACCAGTGACAGATAGCAACTACAAATTCCTGCAAATTTATTTTATGGGCAATTCATCACAAGAAACTAATCTGCGTTGTGCACATAACAATTTAGTAAAGAGGTCTATTGTAGAACAATTACAAACTTTATTTCATGAACACAATCAATTGATTATATTGTTTAAAACTGCCCTGGATCTGATGCCATCAGATAATCACAAAATTGTAATCAGAGCTGATAAAACACCTGCGGGTCAACATGCAAGACGTTTTAATGCACCAACTATTGATGAAGTTGCTATCGTTGTAGTTGGAGAAAACTTGGAATCCCGTGATATTGTTTTACATCGTCGGAATGATCAACTACAACGTATAAAGGAAACACACCGCTCATATGATGCACTGCAATATCCCATTATATTTTGGCAAGGTGAAAATGGCTATGATTTCTCAATAAAAATGATAAATCCCATTACAGGTAATTAAAATATTAGTTATTATCTCAGTCACTATATTATGTATTTTAATTTTATATTGCAATGTTATTAAAACAAAATCTATTTACAGGTTCTGAAACTAACAAAAAAGTCAGTTCAATGAACTATTATTCATACCGCCTAATGATTCGGGAAAATGAAGACAATCACATATTGAAATGTCGGCGATTATATCACAAATATATTGTTGACATGTATGTTAAAATTGAAACGGAGAGATTAACATTCATCAGGTTGAATCAGACCAAACTCCGATCTGAAGAGTATATTCACCTTCGAGATGCGATTAATACTGATGGAAATGCACAGAATGTTGGTCGGATGACTATTCTTCCAGCAACATACATCGGAAGCCCTCGACATATGCACGAATATGCTCAAGATGCCATGTCGTATGTTCGTCATTATGGTACAGCAGATTTGTTCATCACATTTACATGCAATCCGCACTGGATAGAAATCAAGCAGGAGTTATTCCCTGGGCAATCTCCCATTGATCGTCATGATGTTACAGCCAGAGTCTTTAGACAAAAATTGAAATCTTTAATGGATTTCATCGTAAAACATTGTGTGTTTGGTGAGACACGCTGCTGGATGTATTCTGTGGAGTGGCAGAAACGAGGATTGCCACATGCACACATTTTGATTTGGTTGGCTGAAAAGATAAGGCCAAATGAAGTTGATGCAGTGATATCAGCTGAAATCCCTGATGTACAAGTAGATCCTGGATTGCATGAGGTAGTTATCAAAAATATGATACATGGTCCCTGTGGAACTCTTAATCAAAATTCACCATGTATGATGGATGGTAAATGTTCAAAACGATATCCACGGACATTAATATCGGAAACAATTACTGGTAATGACTGTTATCCACTGTATCGTCGACGATCGACAGCAGACAATGGACGATCAACAATTGTCAAATTAAATCAAGAAGATATTGAAATAGATAATCGTTGGATTGTTCCATATTCACCCATTTTATCAAAGACCTTCAAAGCACACATCAACGTTGAATCTTGCCATTCAGTGAAATCTATTAAATACATTTGCAAATATGTAACCAAAGGGAGTGATATGGCTGTGATTGGAATTGGTGCAGAGAATTCCAATGATGAAGTTACCCAATACCAAATGGGCCGCTATGTTAGTAGTAATGAAGCAGTATGGCGAATATTTTCTTTTCCTATTCATGAGAGACACCCTTCCGTTGTTCACTTAGCTGTGCATTTAGAAAATGGACAAAGAGTGTATTTTACAGCACAGAACGCAGTACAAAGAGCTGCTCAGCCACCATCTACTACATTAACCAGTTTTTTTGAGACCTGCCAAAACGATGACTTTGCACAAACATTGCTATATTCTGAAATGCCAAAATATTATACTTGGAATCAATCCTCAAGGAGATTTATACGACGGAAACAAGGAAAACAAGTTCCAGGATACCCAGATGTGTATTCCACCGACGCCATTGGTCGAATTTATTCAGTACATCCTAGCAATGATGAATGTTTTTATTTACGACTGCTATTAGTCAACGTACGTGGCCCAACATCATTCCAACATTTACGAACTGTTGATGGTGAATTGTGTGGATCTTACAGAGAAGCCTGTCAACGTTTGCAATTGCTAGAAAATGACGCTCATTGGGATCAAACTCTCAATGATGCTGTAATATCATCAAACGCTCATCAAATACGAACATTGTTTTCTATAATCATATCTACATGCTTCCCATCAAACCCACTTGATTTGTGGATCAAGTACAAAGATTATATGTGTGATGATATTTTGTATCAAATACGAAATAGAATGGGAAATCCAAATATACAAATCAGTGAAGAAATATACAATGAAGCATTGATTTCAATTGAGGACATGTGCTTGATGATGTCAAACAAACTATTAATTCAATTAGGCCTGGCCGCGCCCAATCGTCCAATGCATGATGCTTTTAACCAAGAGTTGAATCGAGAAAAACTGTATGACCTTAACACTTTGAAAGAATTAATTCAAACAAATCTTCCATTGTTGAATGAACAACAGAAGTATGTATTTGATACTCTTATGAAAGTAACAAATGATGAAACTGGAGGGATTTACTTCTTAGATGCACCTGGTGGTACAGGAAAAACTTTTTTGATTTCATTAATATTAGCAACGATTCGCTCACAAAATAAAATTGCACTTGCACTCGCTTCGTCGGGAATCGCAGCAACTTTGCTTGAAGGTGGTCGAACAGCACATTCAGCATTAAAATTGCCATTAAATATGCAAAGCAATGAAACTCCGACCTGCAACATTTCGAAGAACTCTGCAATGGCAAAAGTCTTGCAGCAATGTAAATTAATTGTTTGGGATGAATGCACGATGGCACATAAAAAATCTTTGGAGGCTTTAGACAGAACCTTAAAAGATCTACGGAGCAATCATAACCAATTTGGTGGTGCAATGATTTTATTAGCAGGAGATTTTCGTCAAACATTGCCAGTGATTCCACGATCAACACCAGCTGATGAACTCAATGCATGTCTAAAGTCCTCCAATTTGTGGAAACATGTCAGAGTACTTTATTTAAGCAAGAATATGCGTGTCGAGTTGCAAAATGACCAATCTGGAAACATATTCTCTAAACAACTCATTGACATTGGTGATGGCAAATTTCCTATAGACATGTTGACTGGCTGCATTAACTTTCCTCAAAGTTTTTGTCAGTTAACTCGATCAAAAGATGAACTTATTCAGAAGGTGTTTCCAGATGTTTCTCAAAATTACAGAAACCATGATTGGTTGAGCGAACGAGCTATATTGGCTGCAAAAAACATAGATGTAAATGAATTAAATTTAAAAATTCAAGAACAAATTACAGGCGAATCGAGGATATATAAATCAGTTGATTTGGCTACTAACCAAGATGATGTAGTGAACTATCCACCGGAATTTTTAAACTCGCTGGATTTACCAGGATTGCCACCTCACAATCTTCAATTAAAGGTTGGATAGGTAGTTATAATGTTGCGAAATATCAACCAACCACGTCTTTGCAACGGCACACGGTTAGCGATAAAAAAATTACTAAACAACGTGATAGAAGCAACTATACTGAAAGGAAAGTATAAAGAAGACGTTCTCATACCGCGCATCCCAATGATTCCGACTGATGTGCCGTTTAACTTTAAACGACTACAGTTTCCAGTTCGGCTTGCTTTTGCTATGACCATAAACAAGTCCCAGGGGCAATCATTAAGTGTTTGTGGTATTAATCTGGAAAACCCATGTTTCTCACATGGTCAATTGTATGTTGCCTGTTCCCGTGTTGGAAAACCATCAGATTTGTTTATCTATGCGCCAGGTAATCAAACAAAAAACATTGTATATCACAAAGCACTACAATGAAAATAAAACTGTTTTTTGTTAATAATTATGATTCACATGATTAACAATAAAGCGATTACTTACTTTTAAATGCTTATATATGTTTTATTTAATTATATTTCTTATTCACAACGCCCTATCACCAGGGTGACGGTTCTGTTCAGGAGATTTTTTGCCCAGACTATAAAATATGTAGGAACAAAAAACTGTCACAGTACAAATCATTTGGACAGAACGAAGTCTGTCGGGTCCGCTAGTTTTCAATAAATGTTGATAACGTGGTGGAAGAAGGGATTCCAGGGTTCAAGAAAACCAACGTTAAACTGTTACATGAAACACTAGAAATCATTCTTCTCGCGAAATGTTACGACTTCATTCTTATTAATATAGAAATAGAAAGCGTTTTAAATGGAATTAAAATAGAATAGAGGAGAAGAAGAAAAACAGAATATTATAATCGAATTTGTTACACTTGTATAACATGTGTGGTACACGTTTAAATAGACTATAAGTAAAATTTCGAATATTTGCGATAAAAGAATGTTGCTTCTCTGCCGGACAAATTTTCTGAATGTAATGTAACGTTTGGTATTACAATTACAGCACTAAACAAGAAATACAGGACCACTGCAAAAATCCCTATACCGAACAGAAAAGTGGATTTTCTTCGAGAATTAGGGAACCTTTGAGGAAGTATAAACACGTAACAGTTTACTGTCGAGATAAAGCTCAGGCAATGACGATGAACTGGTCTGTGGTCGTAACCCGGCGAAAAATCTAAAGCAAAGATATAAGTCTTCGTACGTGAAATAGTTGTATAAATCTTTACGATCTTTCTCAAAACGGGACCTTTAATATCACTTCCAGTAATTAAAAAAAATGTAAAAACAAA